>PVIH01004153.1:0-145783 GCA_004025045.1 Sigmodon hispidus
GATCAGGTGTTCATAGGTTTTTGGGTTAATGTCTGGATCCTCAATTCTATTCCATTGGTCCACAAGTCTGTTTTTATGCCAGTACCAGGCTGTTTTTATTACTGTAGCTCTATAGTATAGCTTGAAGTCAGGGATGGTGATACCTCCTGAGGTTCTTTTGTTGAGTAAAATTGTTTTTGCAATCCTGGCTTTCCTGTTAACCCAAATGAAATTGAGTATTGTTCTTTCAAGGTCCAAAAAATATTGTGTTGGGATTTTGATAGGCAGTGCATTGAATCTGTAGATTGCCTTTGGTAGAATTGCCATTTTTACTATGTTGATCCTACCAATCCAGGAACATGGGAGAGCTTTCCATTTTCTGATATCCTCTTCACTTTCTTTCTTCAGTGATTTAAAATTTTTGTCAAATAGGTCTGTTACTTCTTTGGTTATAGTTACTCCAAGGTATTTAATACTATTTGCAGCTAATATGAAGGGCATACAAATTCTTAAACTGTCCTCAGATGGGAGAATTGGCTATATGCTCTAAAGGCCTGTTTTATTTTACTTTCCCAGAGGTATCTCAACATCCAAGACACTTCTCTTGCTCATGCCAGATTTTTATCAATATTGATGGGATCCATAACTGCTCATGTCCCATAGGGGATACCTGAAACTCAGGGCCTTCTCTGCTAGTTAGGTCTTTTAGAGATCAGCATGTGAGCACAGATCTTTGGCATCTGAATTACAAAGAATGATAGCAGGTGGTCTCCCTGAAAAAAATCATTTTTTCTCAATTAAATATTTCTTCTTTTCTAACCTGATTTTTTTTATTTCTTTTCCTTACTTCCTGTCTCTTGGGAAGATTTCCCTTTTATTTTATTTTCTTCCCTTTTCTCTACTTAGAAGGGCCTTTTTTAATTCTTTGTCTCAAGAGCCTTTCTACTTTTATTTTTAAAATTTGTGTACTTACTGCTTTTTCACTTAACAAGCATTTTATCAACTGTACATTTTGTTGCTCCTGAGATGAGGAGTTTAAATTCACCATGACTCTACCAATCCTGGAGTCATCTTATTCTGAGAGCAAACTTTCCTCCAGTTCTTAAATTGTCCAGAACCTCTCTCTTCTTAAAGCCCCAAATTGGATGCCAATATCAGCTGTGGGTCATTGGTTGATAAAAACCCAGGATTACCAAAACAATTCTGAACAATAAAGAAATAACTGGAGGCATCACCATACCTCACATCAAGCTCTATCATAGAGCTATAGTAATAAAAAAGATTGATACTGGCATAAAAACAGACACATGGATCAACGAATTGAATCAAATGCCTTGGCATAAAACCACATGCTTACGAACACTTGATTTTTGGCAAAGAAGCCAAAACTATACAATGAAAAAGAGAAAGGATCTTCAACAAATGGTGCTAGCATAACCAATGTTGATATATAGAAGAATGCAAATAGAATCACAACTATTACCATGTATAAAACTTAAGTCCAAGCAGATCAAAGGACCTCAAAATAAATTCAATTACTCTGGCCCTGATAGAAAAGAAAGTGGGAAGTACTCTTGAACACATTGGCATAGGAGACTACTTTCTGAATATAACATTATTAGCACAGTCACTGAGATTAATAGTTAATAAATGCAACCTCCTGAAACAGAAACCTTCTATAAGGCAAAGGACATAGTCAATAAAAAAATGACAGCCTACAGAATGAGAAAAGGTCTTCACCAACCCCATATCTGACAGAGGGCTGATCTCCAAAATATATAAAGAGCTCAAGAAACTAGACATCAAAATATCAAATAATCTAATTAAAAAAAATGGCTACAGATCTGAACAGAGTAGTCTCAACAAAAGAATCTCAAATAGCTGAAAGACATTTAAGGAATTGCTTAACATCCTTAGTTATCAAAACTACACTGAGATACCATCTAATATCTGTCTGAAAGCCTGAGATCAAAATCACAGATGACAGCTTATGTTGGAGAGAATGTGGAGTAAGGGGAACACTCCTCCACTGCTGGTGAAAATGCAAACTTGTAAAGCCACTTTGGAAAACTATATGATGGTTTCTTTCTCAGAAAATTGGGAATCAATACATCTGAAGACCCAGCTATATCCATCTTAGGCAAATACCCAAAGGATACTCAATCATAGCACAAGGACACTTATAGTCAGACATTTTTCTGTCCCACCTGGCTTGAGGTACAAACAAATCTTTCCCTCTGGTGTTCCCACAAATGCTTATAAAATAATTACAAACTGTTTGCCCTATTTCTGTCTCATTACCAACTAGTTTTTATAATTTAACTAAACCACCTTTTATAATTGTTATGTATTGCCACATGGCTCCATGCATTCTTCTATGTTTTATTACATTTGTTTTCGGGGAGGCAGCTTGCAGCTTCTCTAACTCTGCTCTTCTTTGCTTTTATCACTGCTTGGATTTCCCACCTGCCTCTAAGCTGCCTTGACATAGGCAGAAAAAGCTTCTTTATTAAAAATGGTAAATCATTATATTTATAGTGTACAGAAAGACATCCCACATCAGACACTTTCTCAACTATGTTTATAGTAGCATTATTTGTAATGGCCATTAACTGGAATCAACCTAATTTCCCCTCCCATAAAAAAATGGACAGGAAAATGTAGTACATTAGCATAATGGATTATTACTTAACTGTAAAAAAAAATGTCCTGTGATTTGGGATGTCTTTTAGAATGCTGTGAATGTCACTGGTTAATAAAGAGACTGTTTTGACCTATGACAAGGCATCTTACAAGCAGGCGAAAAATCTAACTAAGCATAGTTTTTTCTAAGCATAAAGAAGAAAGAGGGCACAGTCACAAGAGACACAATAAAGCCACCAAAAGAGCAACATGTAAAAACTTTCAGGTAAGCCTCAAGCCATGTGGCAAGACACATTAACAGAAATGGGCTGAGGTAAGATGGCAGAGCTAGCTTAACAGTAAGCCTGAGCCATAGGCTAAACATCATATAATCAATATAAGTATCTGAGTTATTTTGTGGGGGTAAGCGGTAACAGGTAGCTCTGGACTGTAGGGCTAGGCCATGCCAAAATCTTTCACTACAAATGGCACTCAATGTGAAGCTTTTACATCCATATAAAGACCAAAAAAAACTTTAAAAAAAAGTTCTAGATCACAAAACCAAAGCCAAAACAACTTTTGAGTTGTGTCTCTAATGTAGGTCGTGACACAGAGATGGCATGGCATACAAACTTAAACTATAAAATGACAGATTTGCAGGAGACAGCTGAAGCTACAACAAGACAAATTTCCAAAGTCTCACAAGAGCTTCAATAGAAACACAAGATACATATGATAAACTTAGAGTTTCTGTTCATACAGACAAAAAGGAGACTGAGTCAAAGATGGATTTTTAATAGCAACATTTGGGTCAGCTCTGTTTGCTGACAGTGAGACAATGCATGGCTCCTCTAAGTGATGCTTCCTGACTCAGTCTTAGTGACAAAACCCATCAAGTTCCTGTCTCCTTGACTTGTGCTCAGAGTCCATGCAGAGTCAGGCTGTGAGCATGGAGCATAGGGAGCAGGAGCCTGAGCCAGAGGCACCTCAGCGCTGCTCAGTGTTCTCTCTCCTTCTTGGATCCCATGAGATGGGGACTGTGGCAGTCACATGGCAGATGGTGCTGCCAGCACAGTCTGGCCTGGTGAGCACAGTCACCTGAGGTCCTAGAGCCTGAGAGCACATGGTGGGACTTATGAGGAGATCAACTTGGAGAAGCTGAGATCTCACCCAGGTGAATTTCTCTGCTAACAGATAATCAGGGCAAATGTGTAAATATGTTATGTACTTTTTGTAAATTCTTAAGTTCATATGAATATTTATCTAAATATATATTTTGACTTTTTATATATTTGCATAAAATATGCACACTTGCAAACACATAGTAAATATCAAATCCAAATTCTTTTTTTAAATAGGCTATATGCAACATTTAATAGACATTTTTTATTATTTTGAAACCAAATTTTTAAATGTTTACATAATATTTAAATTAAAGGACAAAAGAAATGTTACCCATATTACAATAATATTACCCAACTCTAAAATGGCCCATCCAGGATAGTAATTCTTAACATCATTAAAGAGTGTGTGTGCTCAACTATTTTTACTTTGGGATAGTGAATGTACGTTCATTGTTTTCCTTTATTTACCATTGGCCAAATCAGAAGTCAAAGTTATCATCATCATAGTCATTATCATTATCAGCAGCAGCAGCAGAGGCAGCTTCACCACTGCTATCACCATCCTCAGCAGCATTATTTTAGGTGCAGGTGGAATAGTGGATGGGTGGCAGCTGCACTGGGGCAGTATTTGGCCACTGAGTGGACTCCATGCTCCAAGTATCTCAGGATTCTGAGCACTGGTCTTGCTTGAGTGAAGGCGAAGCTTCTTCAAGCAGCCCAGACACTCTCATAGGATCCCTGTCCTGGGGACTAAGTAAGTTCACCTGTTGAAATTTGCCCCTTAAATTTTTTCTTTTAAACGTGGTTTTATATACAATGTGCCTCAGAGTCTTTGAAATTCCAATTTCATCCTTTAGACATGGAGGTCAAGGATTCCTTTAAAACCAAATTTTTCAACATAATTTTGATTTTATCCCTTTTTTGTCATTAAATCACTCTTTGTGTAAGCATGGACAGAATTTCTCAAGATTATACCACTGGACAGTAGACAAGGTCTATTGATAGGAAAGTTCATGAACTTGAACTATGGAGAATTTGCTCTGAATCGCCAATGTTTCTGAACAAGATATGAATTCTATGATTTTTAAAACATGGATTTAACTATGTGTAACATGCAATCCACCTCAGATCTCCAGATCCAGGGACCTACCTCCATTAGCAAATTCTGGCTGAAGATCATATCACTGAGTGTTTGTTCCTAGGGTCACGTGAAACTAACCTCAAAGTATTCTTAATTGCGTAGGAAGCATCCATGAACTTCATTATCATGAAGATGAGCAACTACAATGGAGAGTCAGATTTCACCCTGCTGAAATTCTTCAGTCAGTCCAAACACCTCACTCTACCCTGCTTGCTGTGGTCATATTTATGGTTTTCCTGATGGCCTTGACTGGAAATTCCCTCCTGTTGCCTCTGATATACTCTGACTCCTACCTCCACATACCCATATGCTTTTTTATTAGCCAGTTGTCACTCATGAACATGATGTACATATGTGTCACTGTGCCCAAGATGCCCATTGACCATCTCCTAGGGAGCCACAAGATTCAGATCCTCCCTGTGGAATGCAGATGTTCCTCTATGTGACACTGTCAGGTTCAGAGTTTTTCTTCTTGCTATCATGTCTTAGGACGGCGATGTGGCCATCTGCCTTCCATTCCATTACCCTGTCCTCATGAACCGTAGCATGTGTCTTCTCCTGATGTCTGTCTGTTGGTTCCTGGGATCCTTGGATGGCTTCATGCTCACTCAGCTTTGAAACCAGACAGGTCAAAAGAAAGCAGAGTTACAAGTAAATAAAGGATTTAAAATATGCTAATCATGAAATAAATAATTCATAGAGTACAGATAACTAATCAAAGAGAGGAAGCATGCACTTTGCCCGGCGGAAAGATGATTCTAGTTGTTCAACCAAGAAACCAGTTTCTCTCTTTTGCTATCTTTACTTTCCTTTACTGAATTATCAGTAATTTAATTTAGGTATAATATTTCTGTAACTTGTCATATATAAATTCTATGCCAGATACAGAGTGGGAAATACAGTTCTGGAACAGAATAACTGAACCTGCCCCCTCATTCTAAAGACTGCTGCCCTAATTGTCTGGATTCCTAGGACTGAGCTTCCTCACCATGGGCCATAAAACAGCACTTGGACTCTTCATCTAACAGATGTGATGCTTGATCAACAGGGGGCGCCACACTGCAGTTCCCAGAGGACAAAGCCATACAAATGTTAAAGATTAACAAAAAAAAAGGAATACAAATAACAAAGAAAAACAAACAAACAAAAAGAACTACAAGACTAACCAACAGATTAGAATTCCCATGAAGTTCTTATGAAGAGTTAGAACATTAAGACTCAAAGCCAAATGACCCCAACTGTCTATACTGTCCTTAGGAGTCATTCATTGTCAGCTTTGGTTTCTGAGCCAGCATCCCTGTGCGTATCAGGTGAAGCCTTTTGAATGTATCACCTCATCAAAACACCAACTGTCTTCAAACTAAAGCTTTCCATGTCACCATGCAGCATCTGAGAATGATAGCAGAGATCTTCCCACTTTGCTACAACCTGAACCCTTGATGTCTCCACAGTGTAGCTGAAAAATGCTTTGAGTTATGACTGATGACTGGTTTGTGTTTTGTACTGTTCCATGAAACTTAGAACTTGTCACTGGGGACCACCTGAGTCCATGTTCCTAGGCCATGGTTACACACATCAGGCTCAAGAATAAACTGTATCTCATTGCAATGAAGTGAGAGCTGTGTTGGGTTTTGAGGGATCAATGAGTACATTTATATGCTATTACAGCTATACTGACAATCTGAAACCCTCTGGGCCACTTGTACTACCTAGATTTTAGTTTATTTGGACCATTATTTTATATATTAACAAAGGAGCTGAATGTATAAAACTGTGTCTTACTCTTTAATTTTAAATAAACAAAAATTATAAAAAAACCCATAGAATTAATTCAAATACCATTTATTCCTATTCATGTCTTGTTACTGTAATTAATAATTTTTCTCCCAATTCACTGTCTTTTTTCAACCAAAATCTTATGTAGATAATTTTTGAATGGTAAGACTGTGGCCTCACATAATTAAACAGCAAATATCAACTTTATAAAATAAAAATTTGATAGGATAAGAATAAAGACTTTGAATGTACAAGAAATATGTCTATGAAGTTTTCAACATAGACAAATAATTCTTCCAATGGAATACATACAAAATGAGACATGACAGTGAGGAATAACACCAGTGTGAGACCTGAAACATGAGATGTGTAGAGATAAGGAGAGAAAATCACACATTTCAAATAACTTACTTTACTGTTTCTAGAAAGAGAGGATTCACACCTAACAATTTCTTTAGAGCCTCTGTGACATTCTTATTCCTAAGACTGTAAATTAGTGGGTTCAACAGAGGGGTGAGTATTGTGTAAAACACAGACACCACCATGTCCTTCTCAGGGGTGTGGAAGGAGACAGGGAGCATGTAGGTGTAGACAGCAGCACCATAGAAGAGGATGACCACAGCCATGTGGGAGGAGCAGGTGGCAAGGGCCTTCTTTCTGCCCTCTGCAGAGTTCATCCTTATAACTGTGAGGAGGATGGATGAATAGGAGCTTGATATGACTGTCACAGGAATGAGAAGCATGAGCACACAGCACAGGTACATGAGCATCTCATAGAGCCAGGTGTCTGAGCAGGAGAGCTTTGTCACAGCAGGGACCTCACAGAAAAAATGATGGATCTCATGGGATCCACAGAATGGGAAGGTCATGGTTACAGGAGTGAGCATGAAACCATCCAGTGACCCCAGGAACCAACAGACAGACATCAGGAGGAGACACACTCTACGGTTCATGAGGACAGGATAACGGAGTGGATGGCAGATGGCCACATAGCGGTCATAAGACATGGCAGCCAAAAGGAAAAATTCTGAACCTACTAGTGTTAGGTATAGAAACATCTGCATCCCACAGGCAGCAGCTGAGATCTTGTGGCTCCCAAGGAGTTGGTCCATAAGCATCTTGGGCACAGTGACAGAAATGTACATCATGTCCATGAGTGACAACTGGCTGATGAAAAAGTACATGGGTGTGTGGAGGCGGGTGTCAGAGTGTATCAGAAGGATCAGGAGGGCATTCCCAGACAAGGCCATCAGGAAAACCACAAATATGACCACAGCAAGCAGGGCAGGGTGTTTGGATTGACTGAAGAATCCCACCAGGGTGAAATCTGACTGTCCAGTGTAGTTGCACATTCAGGTGCTGATGTTCAGGACTGTCTCCTAGAGAAGAAGAATGTGTTAGGATTAGTGACTGCTCACTGATGTGTGCATAAGCCTAGTACACTGAGGAAGTTTCCTGGGCCTGTGGATCAGAGAATGTTAATCCACCTGTATTAAGCAACTAAAAAGAGCAAGAATCCATATCAGTGGTTAAAGCTACCACAACTCAGATTAGAGCTACCATGTTCCATGGTCATGATTTTTCTGATAAAAAATAATATCCTTTATCAAAACATTTTTGAAATTGGCAGGATAATTTTTTGCTACTAAAAAAAATAGTGAACCCCTGACCAATACAACAAGCAAAAACCAATAAAATTCAAATGAAAATAAGCAAGCAAATACATTATTAAGAATGTTGATGAGTAAACTTATTCTTAAAAGACATTTTAGATTTACTTTTTATATTAACACATTATGAGATGTACTCTCCAGTTTTCATATTCAATGAAAAATGTGGGTTTTTAAAGGATATGATAATGGTTCTTAATTGAAAATGCAAACTACATCTTAGTTGAATTTGAAATTTTTTACGTTTGCTCAGATAGATAAATTTTCTTTAAATATACATTTCTATAAACATAGTCATATGAAGATATAGATAAAACAATGCATAGACCAGGCTTATTCATCTAATGCTGTTTTGACTGAGATAATGGGAAGTCTGACCCTTCTTTGGTTACTGCTTCTCCAAGTTCATCTCCTCACAGGGTCCACCATTGGCTCTAAGCTTCAGCAGCAGGCAGAGGATTTAGCAGTCACTGCTTTTGCCCCCCCAGGCTGTAACATCTGTGGGCTTCTTCACTGAGTCTGAGAAGCAGAGAGAACACAGTCCTGAGATGTCCCAGAAAGTGGTTCATCATTCCCACTGCTCCATGATTATAGCTTGTCTTCATGTTAAGTGTGTGTGTGTGTGTGTGTGTGTGTGTGTGTGTGTGTGTGTGTGTATGTATATGTACATTCAAGAACACATTGACCATGATTACATTCAGCGAGGTTAGTGTCCATCTGTTCTGGGAAAATAGTACACGTGTAAATGAATTAGATGTGAAGGTTTAAATAGGTACACCATAGTGAGAAATAGCAGCAGAGAGAACTTACCCAGCCTTTGTGACAAGGCTCAGTGAATGTCTCCTCCACATGTAATTCTCAAAGGGAGGAAAGTTTTAAACTTTTTGTTTCTGATTAGTAAATACTGCATTTTGATAGCTGTAAGCAATAACGAGGAAATGAAATTCTTTCAGACACGATAACAATAGTTAGAAGGGAGGAACTGCTGATACAGCAATCACAGGTCTCAGGAACATTTTAATGTATGTCAAGATTTTAAAAACAAAACCACAAAACCCACCTGTAGCTGAAGGACTTAAAGGGCCACGTTCTGCCTAGCTGCTGATGGAGCAGAGACATGGCCAGGTTCTTGATGCCTTCATATAAATGCTAGACAAACCTAAGACATATGAGAAGAGATGGGCAGAGATACAGACAGACAAACAGACTGATGGATAGGAAGACACATGGTAGATTTCTAGTTTAAAAAGTCTCTCTTATTTGCAAAAGGAAATTCACATGTGTCCTAAAATTTAAACTTTCCAGATTTCAACTTAAGGTTAAAAGCTGACTTAAATTATATTTGTAAACATAGTGAATAAGCACCAGGTTTGTGTGCCACAGTCTGTAAGAATCCCTGAACAGTATTGTCTGGGTGAGAGGAGGTCAGGATGCAGGTAAGGCACAGGAAGTGTGTTAGGAAGGCAGTGCACTCCATTAAGTAGGAAACATTGGCATCCAGGCACCCAGAGACAGTGAGATCAGGAATATGGTGTCTACACAGGCACAGGACCAGCAGCTGCCTTGTCCTCACACAGGCTGTGCCGTCTGATTTCATGTCAACAGCTTGGTGCATTGTTAACACTGGGCATCACTAACAGTGATGACAGAGAAATGACAAAGCATCATCCCAAGACAGCAGCTTCCCTGTACCAGCCTGTGCTTCTGTAGGAGTTAGTCACCATATGCCTTCCTTTACAGTGGAGAAGGTCAAGATCTCAGGACATCTGCCTCACATCACACAATACTGTATAGTATGATCACTTACCTATGAGTAGGCACAGATTCAGTACCTGCCTGGGTTATATGGGAAACACGGTGTCTCCAGGAATGTATAGTTTGTGTTTAGATCACCCACAGTCTGCTTCATATAATGAGACATAAATAAAATTAAGACAATTTTTGACATTATTGCAACCCTCAAATGTTGCCCATAATTGAAGTTAAATAAAGCATAAAGAAAAAATTTTGAAAACTAGTGGATTGTAATTGAACACTAAAAATACAGAAGGATGGGAGGGTGTGTTGGCAGAAGACTTCAATCCTAGCACCTGTGAGACTGGGGTAGGGGAATGAGTAATGGAATCAAGGCGAGTCTCTGTGTGTGTGTGTGTGTGTGTGTGTGTGTGTGTGTGTGTGACACATATGTCTTCGTTCTTTCATAACTAAGAACAAATCTCAGTAAGGACGTACTAAAGGAAAGTGCTAGGAAGCAGCCTGGTGTGGAGTACACTCCTGTAATTCCAGCACTGGGGAGGTAGATCTCTGAATTAAGTCCACCTTGTCTGGAAAGCAAGTTCTGGACAGTCAGGAATGGCCAGAGAAAGCCTTTCTCAAAGATAGATAGATAGATAGATAGACAGACAGATAGATAAGAGAGAATTCTTTCTCCACATAAAAATAGACAATAAATGATGTAATAAAACCCTTGAAGAATGAACTGACCGTCTAGTGACCACCCTGTGCTGTGTATTCTCTCCTATTGAGCAGACTCACTGGCAGAAGCAGCTGCAGCCTAGACATATAGACCAAGGGACAGTAGCTGGTTAAGTGCATAAGGAACAGGAGGCAGATGACATCATCCCTGGCTGGACCCAGATTTTTCCTGTCAAAGAATTTGTTAATAACTCCCCTAGGAAACTTTAAAGAGCAAAGTAAAAAAGTGAGCCAGGGATGGGGGTGGAATCCTCTGCCACAGCTTCATTTACTGTTCAGTTCAGTTAAAGTGGAAAGTCATAACCAGTATTAACAATAGCCTGGAATATCAGCGTTATAAATAGTAATCTGGTCCAGCATGAGTCAGTTATTGTATATCCAGGCCCTTTTCCCTATACAAAATTCTATTCCTTCCCCATCCCATCCCATCCTCCTCTCTCTCTCTCTCTCTCTCTCTCTCTCTCTCTCTCTCTCTTTTTCTGTGTTCATCTAACCTTTTATTAGTTTTTGTTACCTGCTTTCTTTATAACCATGGAGTCCTTAGCTTGGGGTTCAGTTACCCTTACTAGAACATCACAAACTGACCTCAGCCCCGCCCCTCATGTGCACCTGCCCTCTTGTCAGAAGCCAAGGTCACTGGAGCTGCTGTCACTGTAAATGTTCCTTTGTTTTGAATAGAGACCTGAAGATTACAGAATAGCCTACGAGTGCAAATGGCTGAGATGAACATGTGAATATTCATATTATCCTCAGACAGACAAAAGTCACACTTTAGAGTGTGGTGGGAATGTGTCTGTATGCTGTAAATAATGGAACTGTTTTGACCTATGTGGAACACTGTAGAAGCGGGTGGAGGAATCAGAGGGGAGACAGGTAGAAGGAGGGCAGAATCAGATAGACTCTATCCAGCTGCTAAAGAAGAAGCATATAGGACCCAGGTGAGCTGGGCCATGCCATGGGCCACGTGGCAGGTAGATTAATGAGAATGGGTTGAATTAAGATGAAAGAGCTAGCTAGGAAGGTGCCTGAGACATAGGCCAAACAGCATGAAATTAATATAAGCATCTGAATCATTTTGAGGGGGTAAAAGCCACAGTGGGCAGGTCAGACTTCTGGCACAAATGGGATCAGAAATCATCTACAACAGATGGTGTCCCAGCCTGGGGCACGGATATCTGTACAAAGCCCAAGGAAGCTGAAAAAGCATTCTACAGCACAGAAACAGAACTAAAAGTGGCTTTCTGAATTATATATCTGAATTGTGTCTTGATACAGAGACATTGGTTTTCAAGCTTGAATTTAAAAATGGCGGCTCAGTGGCAGTCAGCTTAAATCCATACGTCTCACAAAAGACTCGGTATAAATGTGATTGATTTAAAGTTTTTGCTTATATTGAACAGAAAAGAAACAGAGTCTAAAATGCTTTTTTGGTAGCAGCATTTTCTTGGGTCCACTCTGTTTGCTGTCAGTGAGCAGAGATGCAGCTGATACCTCTGCCATACCGAAAAACTGCTAAAAGGAGCAGAGTCTGCAATCAAAGCAATACTAGCATTCTAAAAGCTTTTCTGGTTGCAAAGTTATTTAAGGATATAGAATAAAACAGATTCAGATAAAGAAAACCTCTAAGTGGTGTACAGTGTGTGTAAAACATACATCAGCTTCAGAGAGAAAAGAAAGAGGATAGAGAAAGTTCCTAAAAAAGAGAAATAGAGTATAAAAATATAATAAGCTACATAGAGATGGAAAATACACAAGGAGTCTGGATTATGGTTATTATTGTGTTTCTTTTAATTTTTAACTTTTAATGAGCTAATTGCAAAAAGGCAATTGATTGCAAAGGCTGCTAATTTAAACAAACATATAAATTTTAAAGGTATCTTGACTTTGAAATTTGGGTATGAGAATATGTT
The DNA here is from genome assembly GCA_004025045.1 of Sigmodon hispidus. NCBI lineage: Eukaryota > Metazoa > Chordata > Mammalia > Rodentia > Cricetidae > Sigmodon > Sigmodon hispidus. The sequence goes on from PVIH01004153.1 coordinate 12,698, forward strand.
GCTTTGGAAAAGAATTTCTGCTTTTGTTTCCACAGAAGATCAATACCTGTGGATTGTTTCCAGGCAAATATGATTTTATATGCCAAGACCATCTGAAAATTCTCTGATGGGAAATTCAACTTCCAAGATGCCAGTTAAGATGATCCAGCCTCAGGATCTTATGAGATTGCCAACACCCTTTAATCAGCAGAAAGCAGTAATATGAATTGCTATGGCCAAATTCCCAAAATATTGCTTATTAATGTTTGTTTTCATTATAAGTGGTTAATAGTCATAGTCAATCTCTTAAAAAAAGATGGGGGAGAATATAATATAGGAATGATTTTAAAAAGATAGATGGATTTTGGTTTATTGATACAAACTTAAGGTCAATTTTGTAATGCTATATGTATTTTTCTACTCTTGAATAAGGTATGATGTTTATGTAACTCATTTAAAATTGTAATGTGTAATTAAGAAATGCAGATTAATAGCCATCTATGATAATCAAACTTATAGTCATGTTAGTTAGGTTCTTGTAGGTATACAAAGATACATTTCAATTGGATAGGTAGTCTTCAAACACTTCAAAGACTTACAGAATATGGAATTTAAAGTATTTTAAGAACGAAGCCTTTTCTGGACAGTGAGACAAGTCTGCTCCTGGCAGCACTAATGTATTTCAAGAGAATGGTGGGCATTGAAGAAACTTCATGTGGAATTTATTTTGTGACAACAGTTAGCCACTGGACAAGAAATTGTTCTGTACTGACTGCTTGATAGTATGCTATATAAACTGGACATGCAGGTTCCATAGGAAAGTGATTTCTGAATGTAGTTGCACAAATTTGGATTGTATGAAAAGATTCTGAGCCAAATATCGAAGAAAGGCTGAAATATTAGAGAGAGGAAGCACTACAGTCAATTCTCACCTAGCTGTCTTGCAACTTCCTCAGCCTCAGTCCTGGTTGCTTCTGCTGGGTTCCTAAGAGGCATTATATACCCTTCTTGTCAGCTGTATCCCATTCAGGTTAGGATTAAAGGTGTGTACTACTCTATTTCTTAGATAGCCTTGAACTAACAGAAACAGAGGAAGTTCTGTCTCTGGAGTTTTGGGATTAAGTGTGTAGGTCACCACTCTCAGCTTTCCCTGTGATGGAATTAAAGGTGTGTGCTATTGAATCTCAGCTATTTGTCCTTGCACTCAAGGATCAAGAAATTCCTGAGCTGTCTGCCTAGAATTTGACTGTGTGCTGTCTCTCCAATATTCCAGGTTTTATTAAATATATAATATATCACCACATCTGAACTTTGGAACAGGCCAAGATGGACCTTCAGGTTTCTGCTTTGCAGAGAAAATTGCCAGGCATCCTTTAGGACACAAGGAGAAGCAACTGACGGACTATGTCAGATTTCCTGCATCACTGAAAGGTATGCCAGAGACTCAGAGCCTGTAGGCTGAAGATGGATGCCCCATCATTACAAAGGAACTAGATAACAAAGAGGGCCCAAGGAGAGATGCATGGGTTTCCATGGAAAAAAAGAAATACAAGGTATTTCCTGGGTAGCCTGGCAACAGGGTGTGGAGAGAGGTGGAGAAATGGAAACCTGAGAAAGCAAATTGGGTGGCCTAAGTGTGGGAGTTAGGTGTCTGTGAAGTAACTGTGCATGCACATGTGTGTGCATCATCAACAGAGACCATAAGATGTTATTGGTTCATCCTGAGCTTGATTTACAGGGGGTTGGGAGCTGCCCAACATGAGTCCTGGGAACTGAACTAATAGGTGAAATGGATTTGATCCAGGCATCATATTGGGCTTCTCTAATATATATTTAGTGTTTAATATCTATTCTGTGTTTTCTCACTTAATAGGTCAGTCCACCATCACCCATGAAGAGCACGTTTGCACCAGCCCGTTTCCTACTTATCTTGTATAATCCTTCTTGTCTCTTCTTTATTGTTAACATTGTGGTTAGATGATTTTTCTCTTATAATATTACTTGGATGTTTTTATTTTTGTCCTTAGTTTGTATACAAGTTTTTACCTTGTGGTTATCATGAGCCTAAGAAATAAACTTATAGCAAAACAATTATTCTAATTGTTACTGTTAATTTCTTTGGTCACAAAAAAATACAATCAAGATGTTAAATGCATCCTACATTTTTTATTTTGACATCACAATGTCCATCTTTTTACCTTTTTATTTCTTAATAATTTTTGTAGTTGTAATCTCTAAAGGTCATTCATTGGTGAGGAACACTGACTTATGTTTCCAGTCCCTCTTTTCTCTTTCACTGCTCTTAGCCTGAGAAATAAGAACTCAGAATCTTAGTTACAAGCATTGGGAATTAATACATTTCTGAGTGTATAATTACTGAGATGGAGTCTATAAAAAATAGAACCTGACCCTAACAGCAAAGGTAATGAGGTTACATGAGTCATCAAACTCTCCTGTCAGCCGGAGGGCAGAAAGATACAGCTCCACTAGATAAATAGATATTTAGCAAACATATTTTCAAAATCATTCTCAAAAGTATCTATAGCAGTGGTTCTCGGTCTTCCTAATGCTGTGACCCTTAAATACAGTTCCTCATGTTGTAGTGACCCCAACAATAAAATCATGTAATTGCTACTTCATAACTGTAACTTTGCTGCTATTGTGGATTCTAGTATGACCATCTGTGTTTTCTGATGATGTTAGGTGACCTCTGTGAAAGGGATATTTAACTTTGAAAGAGATCATGCCAAACAGGTTGAGAACACTGGTCTATTGCTTCTATAAGAATGTTTCCAGACTGCAGTCCAAGGCTGGAAGCAGATGTGAGAAACTAGGATCCCCTTGAGTTGTCACAGAAAACTTTCAGCAAGGCTTTGCAGGTAGAGACACAGTTTTGAGAGGGAGGAAGGAAGGACATGGGAACACAGAAGGGAGGATGGAAATGCAGCATGCTATGCCTTCAAGACCCATTAAGTGAGGGTCAATGTGGCTGTTCTTGGGAGGTGGTTGAGAGTCATAATAATTTTGAGTTGGGCCCATGAAATCAATGAGAAACTCCTTGAACACATTGACACATGAGACAATTTTCTGAACAGAACTCCAATAGCACAGGCACTAAGGTCAACATTTAATAAATGGGACTTCATGAAACTGAAAAGCTTCTATAAGGCAAAGAATACCATCAATAGGAAAAAAAAAGGGGCACACTACAGAATGAGAAAATATTTTCACTAGTTCCACAAGAAAAAGAGGGCTAATTTCAAAAATATATTTTAAAAAACTCAAGAAATTAGACTCCAACAAACCAAATAGTTCTACTAAAAATAGGGTACAGATCTTAACAGAATTTAAAAAAAAAGATTTATTTATTATGTGTACAATATTTTGCCTGCATGCATGCATGCAGGCCAGAATAGGGGACCAGATCTCATTACGGATCCTTGTGAGCCACCCTGTGGTTGTTAGGAATTGAACTGAGGACCTCTGAAAGAGCAGACAGTGCCCTTAACCTCTGAGCCATCTCTACTGCCCATAAACAGAATTTTCTACAGAGGAATCTCTAAAGGGTGAGAAACTCTTAAAAGAAAATGTCAACATCCTTAACCATCAAGAAAATGCAGATCCAAATATCTTTGTGATTCCATGTTACACCAGTCAGAATGGCTAAGATCAATAGCCCAAGTGACAGCTAATGCAGGGGAGGAAGTTTCAGGGGAACTCTTCTCCATTGCTGATGGGAGTGCAAATTTGCACAACTACTATGTATGTCTACATGGTAGTTTCTGAGAAAACTGAAAATCAACCTACCTCAACACCCAGGTATAGCACTTTTGCCTATAGACCCAAAGGTTACTCCATTCTACAAGAGATACTTGTTGAACTATGTTTATAGCAGCTTTATTAACAATAATCAGAAAAAAGAAAAACCTAGATATCCCTCAACCAAACAGTGGATAATGATAATGTGGAAATTTACACAATGGAATATCACTCAGCAGTTAAAAAAAATGGCATCATGAAATTTGCAGGCAAATTGATTGAATCAGAAAAAATTATCCTGAGTGAGGTAATTCAGACCCAGGATGATAAACATGGTATGTATTCACTTGTAAGTAGATATTAGCTATTAAGTACTTGATACTCAAGTTATAGTCCACAAAGCACAGAAAAGTTAAGAAACAAGAGGGACTCTAGGGGATGAATAAATCTTCCTAGGACAAGGAAATTGAATAGATTTTGTATGTATACTGGGGGCAGGTGGGAAAAGAAATAGGAAGGATTAGTTGGGGGTAGAGGGATAGAATCCTGGAATTTTCAGTCAGAAGGTTCTATCCCAGGCAGAAACTCTCAAATACATGGCATCTGATTCCTAAATAATTAACTCTGAGTCTTAATATTATAGTAACTACTGGGCCAGTAGCTCAAGCTTATTACTACCTAGCTTTTACACTTAAATTAACCCATAATTCTTATCTATGTTTAGCCATGTATCTTAGTACCATTTTGCTCAGTCTGGCATTCTCATCTTGTTTCCTCTGTGTCTAGATAGCCATCTCCTGCTTTGCTCTTCTTCTTCCCAAATTTGTATAGTCTGGTCACCCTGCCTATATTTGCCTGCCTACTGGCCAATCAGCATTTTATTAAACCAATATGAATAACAAATCTTTACAGTGTTAAGCATTATTCCACAGGAATTGGAGGGCATTTGGAGCTGGTTGTCGAAAACTATTGCAGTAGGAACTCCCAGGATTCTATGCGGGTGACCCTCACCATGTCTCCTAGTATTGGAGAATATGGCACCTTAACTGAATATCTTCTGTAACCAGGTAACTTCCATTGATGGAAGTAAGGCACAAATTCTGACACAAGATCTTCTTCCTACAATTTATCCTGCCTACAGATGTTCTGGGGTAATGGTAACACAGACTTTGGAGTGACCAACAATGACTGGTCTAATTTGAGGCCCATGGCACAAGAGAAAGCCTATACTCAACATTGCCTGGATGACCTGGAACCCAAAAGTGAATAATCCAAAGATTAAGATTAGAAAAAATTGATAAAATGTTTTCTAATGATATTTTGCTATATTCATAGATCAGATATTATAGTATATGTGACTGTCTTCAGATAGACTTCCTCCATCAAGTGAGGAGAGCAGTTGCAGACACCTAGAGTCAAACATTAAGCAGTGACATATCCAAGATTGGAGGTCTCCATTGGGCCTCTCCCCTTGGAGCTCAGGGGAAAACATGGAGGAAGAATTGTAGGAGCCAGAGGGTCAAGAACACCAGAAGAACAGGGCCCACAAAATCAACTACACAGGGTTCATAAGGGCTCACAAAGACAGAAGCCACAGTTTTGGAGCCTGTAGGAGTCTGTGGTAGGTCCTCTGCAAATATGTTATGGTTAGCCTGGTATGGTTGTGCTACTCCTAACAGTGGAAATGAGGGTATTTCCAACCTAATTGCCTGTTCTTGGACCATTTTCCCCTTCTGGGCTGTCTTGTCTAACATAATATGAGGGTTTGTGCCTGGTCTTATTATAATGTGCCATGTTCTATTCTGTTGATATCCTGGGCAACCTGCTCTTTTCTGAAGGTGAACAAGAGGAGGAGTGGATATTGGGAGTAGGGGTCAGGGCTTGGGACATGGGCACAGACACCAACAAGGACATTGGGAGGAAAAACTGTTGTCAGGCTGTATTTTCTGAGAAAAGAATGAAAAATAAAATCCAATGGCATGTGAATGACAAAAAATTATCTAACAATAAAGGATAATGTTCAGGAAAGAAAAAAAGCTTTTTATACTTTATATAACATCAGCAGTCAGATTTATCAAGCAGAAGAAAGACTATCAGGGATGGAAGACAAGCTCAAAGAAATTCTCCAAGCACACAAGAATAAAATAATTATTTCCCTGCATCAAAGCCATTCCTCACAGAAATAGAACAAAACATAAATATTAGCAGTGAAGCAGAAAAGACTCCAGATAGCCCAAGAGGACTGAGCAAAAAAACAATGCCAAAGGTGTCAACATTCCTGACTTCAGATCAAAACCACAGAACAAAAGCACCAATGAGTGGGCACAAAAACAGATAGAAAAGTTGGCATGAAATAGAAGATCCAGATATAAATCCACACAGCCATAACCACCTGGTTTATCAAAGAGGCAAAAATGTACCATGGAGAAAAGACAATGTCATCTACAGCTGGTGCTGTGAACACTGGAGAGCCTTATGCAAAAGAATGAAATTAGACCCCATCTCTTGCTCTACACAAATTCTACTTCCAATGGATCCAAAGACTCATGAGACCTGAGGCTCTGAAATACATAGACAAGAAAGCAGAGAAAACACTGCTAAGCACAGGCACAAGCCATGACCTGTGACTAGGATTCCAGTTGGCCAAGTAATGATACCCACAGCCATCAGGTGGGAACATGGGAGACTGCAGGAGGTTCTTCGTGGCAAAGGAAATGATGAACTGAAGAGATGGCAGGATGAGGAAGTGTTTGGTAGGTGTCATCTACCTGAAGATTAATATGTAGACCACAACAAGAATTAAATAAGCTAAATTGAAATTCAAACATCCCATTTAATAAATGGGCAACTTAAATGAACACAAAGTCTCAAAAGATGAAATTGAATAGCCAATGAATATGAGAAAATGTACAACCTTCCTATTAGAAAGAGTGCAAATTAATACATTTAGATTTCATTGTTGTAGAGCATTATTCATCAGAGAAGCCTGCTAGGACATAGGTTTAAGACAACAAAGTCATTATCTCACACACACACACACACACACACACACACACACACACACACACACAAATAAAAATAGATCCACCATGTAACCAGCTATGCCATTTCTCATTATTACCTGAAGGGCTCCTAGTCACAGAGTGGTGTGCACAGCATGTCTATTGCAGTGCTATTCACAAAGGCTGAGTAGTCATGGGGCCACCCTAAGTACCAGCAACACAGGGCTGAGTAAAAAAAAAAATGTGGTGGATACAAAATAGAATTTTATTTCTGCCCATAATTAAGAACAAAGTTATGTTACTTTCAGAACAAGTGGACTTTAATTGAGATAATTATATGAAGTGAGTTAAGGCAGTCTCAGAAACACAAATATCATGTTTTCAGTCATTTATGGGTCCTAAACTGTATACAGACGCATAAAGTCATGTGTGTTTAGATGACTCAGGCCAAAGTGAAACTTTCCAGGAGGCAGAGGAGACTAACTGGAGGGGAAAGGGTATGGTCAGCTGACAGCATACACTTGTGTAAACATTTTTAATTTAAAAAGAAAAAATGCTCAAATTTAATATTCTTTTATCTTACATTGGTTTTCTATTTTTCTCTTTCTTTTTATCTATCTTTTTCTCCCTTTTTTCTTCTTTATTTATTTTGTATTTATCAAAAAAACAGTAAAATGAATTTAAAATGCTGAAAAGTTAACAATAACTATAAAGAAGATAAAAATCATAAGCATGACTTATCAAGGGTGATAATGCAAATAAGATTGCTACACATATATTTACTTTTTATCTATCTTTTTTAAAATCAAGTCTTTCTGTGTAGCCCTGCAAGTCCTTTGTAGACCAGGTTTGCCTCTAAGTCCTGAGTGCCAGGATTAAAGGCAAGTACCCCTACACTTGGACTTTCATATACAATATTCTAAGCTCAATGTGAAATTGTTTCTGTGTAACTTCATATAATTGAGAAAATAACTCAAAATACCATCACCAAAACATATGAGGAAGTTGCACCATCATCTGCTTAGTCACCATTCCTGTGGTTTTGGTATTTGTGGCTTTTGATCTCTGTGTGATAATTAACCATTATTTTTAAGTTGTTTTCTGTGTCTTAACATTGTTTTTACTTCTTCTGCTTATTTATAAACTACTTCACATATAGACATCAACTCATAGTAACAACATTTCTCATTATATATATATTATTTCAATTTGTCATTTTGTTTTTTAAAGATAGCTTAAATATGTGGTGTTTTTATTTTGTAATGACAAATCTAGATTTCTTTCCTTTCATTTTTTTTTTTTTTGCTTTGGTCTTTTAAAGAAAAATTGAGTCTAAGTAAACTCCCTGTTACACTCAATTTTTTGACCTGTTTGTAAATGAGGAGGTCATAAGAGTGGGTAAGAAACTGAGAAGACTGATATCTGATTTTGAAGGGGTGCATGATGTAAAATCACCAAATAATAAGTAAAAATATTCAAAAATGAAAAATTGAGTCTAAAAGTACACACATTCTTTCCTTTTTTGGAATTAAACTTGCATCCAGATAACCTGTGTGTAACTTTATTTTCACCTTGAAATTATGGTTGGAAAAAATTAAGCCCTATAATGCTTATGTATAGAAATAGAATGTATGAAAATATACTCATAAACAATACATAAATTTATGTCAAAGCTAAAGCAATATACATGGCATGCTATCCATGCAACATCTCAAACAGCACGTATTTTCGTTCTTGTTTATGGCTTTAAAAATTTCATTGTGTATGTAGACCCCATTTTCTATATTACTTATTGCCCTGTTGCTGGACACCTGGGCGGGTCCATAACATAGTCATTGTGAACAGCACTGTGCTAAACATAGATGAACATATATCTCTGTGGTGTGCTGACTTAGAGGCCTGCAGGTAAATAGTGAGAAGTGGTCATATGGTAGATCTATTTTAATTTTGTTTTTTGTGTGTGGGGGTGTATGAATTTCTGTATGTGTATTTGCACATGCATGTGTGGCTGCATGTGTCCATGTATTCTGGTGAATGTGGCTACCAGAGTTAATAGCAGGTGTCCTTTTCAGTTAGCTTTTAAGAAATTCCACTGATGAGCTGAAATTGGGACAATGACTGATGGGGGCTCAGGCCTGTCTTAAACAGCCCAAAAGTGCATGTCAAGCACTGTTAGCATCATAACACCTAGGCAGAGAACCAGGAGAGGCCAGAACAGATGATGATTTTAGGCATCCAAATTAATGTCCACTGGAATTTCTTGATGAATTCACGGTAGACTCCATCTACTGGACTCTTTTGTTTTCACTGCTAGATATGAGTGATGATCCCAGGACAGTGTGGTTGTAGAATTGATGGTGATTTTAAGAAAAACTGTTAGATGTAAGAAAGGAGTGGCAGTGGCTGGTTCAGAAAAGGACCTGACATATAATTATCCTTCAAAGTGAGGTTTGCTGTGAAAAGGTCTTGAACAATGACTGGTTCTGGAGGTAGGAAGTATTACAACAAAATAGTGCATCATTATAAAACAGCATTTCCCTTTCTGATTATGACATAAATGATTTATCTATGTCCACAATAATCTATGGGATTCCTATTTTTTAATGAATCTGGCCTCTTCTTTACATCCTAAATTCTAATAATGTTTGGTATATGGGGAAAGAACAGTTCTATTAGAAAAGAAGTCAGAAGAATATGATGTTGTTATCTGATTTTTCCTACAAAGTGTATTTACATTCTTTTCCTCATGCTGCAATCTGCCAACACAACAAAACAAATGTAAAAAGATCTATAAATAAGAGTTAGTAAAGTTTAGACATTGAAGAACAATCTTTCTTAATGTTAGAACTGCCCACTGCATATAAAATTACGGCTATTTAATCACACTCCAAAAAAACAGTTATTAGAAATTAAATTAAAAAATTTTTAATAAAAAAAGAAATTAAATTATTTCAAATATTCGGCATATCAAATTAAATAATTCACAGAGTACAAATAACTAAAGATAAGAGTGGAAACTTCCAGGTAGCCTGGTTTAAAGATAATTCAAGATCTCAGCAACTAAGAAACTGGTAGATATGGCAGCCGCAGATTAAAAAAAATAATAATAAAACGAAACAGCAGAAAATGGCTATGGCTACAGTTCTTAGCAGGAGTGAGAGTGTGGGGGAGGCAGGGAGGGAATAGATAGATATCAGGAAAGCTGAGAGATCTTGGAGACAATTGTCCTAAATGCACTAGAGGAACTGTCAAAAATCTGCCACAGAAGGAACAATGAGCCACAGTCAGAAAAGTCACTTCAGCTTAGATAGAAAACACTTTTTGTTAGGACTATCACTGGCAGTTTGCAAAAGGTGCAGCTATTGATTCATGAAATGTAGTGTCAATCAGATTGACATGCCTGAGGTCTTTTATAGGTTGTGGCTTTTTCTTTGTGTTTTTGTTTTCATTACATTAGGAATATTGAACTGTGAATTGTGGTAGTGGTACTAGGAATAAGAAATATTGAATTTTTAATTTTTTTAAGAAGAAAAAAGAAACCCATATCTCTCATTTGCTACTCATACTTTCTGAGGCCACACTGTATTCTTGATAATTTAACTTCAGGTATTAACACTCCTGTAATGTGTCACATGTAAATTCTAATTTAACTTCAAGTATAACATTTCTGCAACTTTTCACATGTAAATATCGACAGTTTTCACATGTATATACAGACATGTAAGATACAGACAGTGGAGAAAAATCATGTCTAGATCAGAATAGCCACACCAGTTACTTGTCTCTCCTAAAGACTGCTGCCCTAATTGGCTGGATTCCTAGGACTGAGCTTTCTCACCATGGGCCAGAAAACAGCATTTGGACTCTCCATGTAGCAGACGCAAAGTTTGGTCAACAGGGGACACCACACTGCAGTTCCCAGAGGACAAGGACATTCACATGTTTGAGTTTCTGTAACTGGGTAACTATTAGATTGTGATTATAAAGTGTCAGAACACTATAATACAAAGCTATTTACCACAACCGAGCTACAGTACTCTTGGGAGTCATTCATTACCAGCTTTGGTTTCTGAGCCAGCATCCCTGTGCCTATCCCTTTGAATGTGTTAGCTCATCAAAACACTAGCTATCCCCAAACTAAAGCTTTCCACATCAACAGGCAGCATCTGAGAACCATTGAAGAGTTTTTCCCATTTTACAACAAACTTAACCCCTGCTGTCTCCACAGTGTAGCTGAAAAAACATGCCTTGAGTTATGACTGATGACTTGTTTGTGCTTTGTAATGTTCCATGAAACTCGGAATATGTCACTGGAGACCCTCTAGTCCATGTTTCTGGGCGATGGTTATCAGCATTGTGATCAAGAATAAGCTCATTCCCTTAAAGTGAGATCTATGTGTGGTTTTGAGGGATCCATGAGTACATTTATAAGCAAATGCAGCTATACTGAAAATATGAAACCTTCTGGGCTATTTGTACAACTCAGATTTAAATTTCTTTAAATTATAATTTTGACAAAATTATAATGTAGGAGCTGAAGGAATAAAACTGTGTTTTGCTCTTTATTTTTATCTAACTTCAAATATACACAAAGAATCAAGAAAATGCACAGAATTAATCCAATCTGCCATCATCCATTCCCCTCTACCTAATGCTGTCAACCACTTTGCTTCCCAACTCTTTTACTAGGTGAACATCTCATGACCATTTATTCCTCAGTATAAAATAATTTTGAATGATAAGACTATTGGCACACAAAATTAAACAGCCACTCTTAACTCCATAAAATGTAATATTAAACCATTCAAATAAAGATTTTGAGTGTGCAAGAAGTATGTCAATGAAAATTTCAGAATAGAAATAAATCTTCAAAAGGGATTACTATGCAATGAGACATGACAGATGAGGAATAATATCAGCATTGAGACCCAAAACAGATGTGTAGAGATGAGAAGAGGAAATTATTCATTTTAAATTACTTGCTTTACTGTTTCTAGAAATAGAGGCTTCATACCTGACAATTTCTTCAGAGCCTCTGAGACATTCTTATTCCTAAGACTGTAGATTAGTGGATTCAACAGAGGTGTGAGTATTGTGTAAAACACAGACACCACCATGTCCTTCTCAGGGGTGTGGAAGGAGGCAGGGAGCATGTAATTATAGAGACCAGAACCATAGAAGAGGATGACCACAGTCATGTGTGAAGAGCAGGTAGCAAGGGCCTTCCTCCTGCCCTCTGCAGAGTTCATCTTGATAACTGTGAGGAGAATGAATAAATAGGAGGTTGAAATGAATGTCACAGGAATGAGAAGCATGAGCACACAGCACAGGTACATGAGGGTCTCATAGAGCCAGGTGTCTGAGCAGGAGAGCTTTGTCACAGCAGGGGCCTCACAGAAGAAGTGATGAATTTCCCTGGATCTACAGAATGGGAAGGTCATGGTAACAGAAGCAAGTATGAAGCCATCGAAAGATCCCAGGAACCAGCAGACAGACATCAGGAGGAGACACACCCTATGGTTCATGAGGACAGGATAATGGAGTGGATGGCAGATGGCCACATAGCGGTCATAAGACATGGCAGCCAGTAGGAAACATTCTGAACCTCCTAGTGTCACATAGAGGAACATCTGCATCCCACAACCAGCAGCTGAGATCTTATGGCTCCTAAGGGCCTGGTCCATGAGCATCTTGGGCACAGTGACACAAATGTACATCATGTCCATGAGTGACAACTGGCTGATGAAAAAGTACATAGGTGTGTGGAGGCGGGTGTCAGAGTGTATCAGAAGGATCAGGAGGGCATTCCCAGACAAGGCCAGCAGGAAAACCACAAATATAACCACAGCAAGCAGATCAGGGTATTTAAATTGACTGAAGAATCCCAGCAGGGTAAAATCTGACTGTCCAGTGTAGTTGCTCATCCAGATGGTGAATGTTCTTGGATGTTTTCTAAGCAACCAAAAATGCTTTGGGTTTGTGATTGCAAGCTGATATATGCACAAGCCTAGTATTCTGAGAATGTTCCCTGGGTTTTTAGTTCTGAAAGTAATTATCTAAGTAGAAGATAAGGATTTAAAAAAATAATTTGCTTCTTTGCTTAGATCTATCGCAAGTCATAGTTCATGGTCATGATTTTTCGCTGATGACTAATAGGGATCTCTATTAGTTAGTTTTTGAAATCTGCACAATAATTTTTTTTGCTACTAACAAAAAAATTAGTGATCCCCCCAAAAGAAGCTAAAAACCAATAAAAGACAGATGCAAATAAGCAAACAGACACATTATTAAGAAAGTGAATGACTAAAGTTATCTGTATGCAGGCATACATTAAAGTAGAACAATGTATACATTATAAATAAATATTTCAAAAAGAAAAATATACACAGTCTATTTAAAATTTAGTCTGAAGTTCCTTGATAAATGATTGTTTTAAAAGATAAATCATCTTTAAATATATAATCATATACACATACTCATATAAAATATTAAGGCAACAATACATAGAACATGCTTCTTTATTAATGTGGTTTAGACTGAGATGATGAAAAGTCTCACCCTTTTCTGTTCACTGCTTCTCCAAGTTCATCTCAACAGGGTCCATTGTTGATTCTAAGCCTCAGAAAGAGACAGAGGATTTAGCAGTCACTGCTTGTTACCAGACCAGGCTGTGGCAGGAGCATTCCTATGAATTATTCATAGAGTCTAAAAATCAGAAAGAACACAGCCCTTAGACATATCTGAAAGTGGTTCTCTATTCCCTGTGCTCATAGCCTGCCTCTGTGTCAGATCCAAATATTTATCTATATCTATGAATACAAACACATACACACATATTCAAAAAGCAATAACCTTGATTGCATTAAACAAGGTAAGTATTTATCTGTGCTTGGAAATCATGTATATGTGAATTAAGTTTGAAGGTTTAAATAGGTTCAATATGGTGAGAAACAGCAAGAGACATAATGTATCCATCATTTCTGACAGGCTCAGCGAACACATTTTCCATACGCACTTTTCATAGAGAGGAGAATTTTAAATTTTTAAAGAATTTCTGACTAGCAGATAATTGTGCTTTGATAGCTCTAAGCAATAAAGGAAATGAAATCTCTTTCTGAGATGTTAACAATAGTTAGAAAGGAGGGGCTGCTGAGACAGCAATCAGGACAATCAGACAATGCCTCAGGAACATTTTACATCTATGTTAATACTCTAAACACATAAACACACCTGAAACTGGAGTCCTTAAGCATCCACGTTCTGCCAAGCTACAATGGAGCAGAGAAATGGCCAGGTACTTGATGCCTTCATATAAATGCCAGAAAAACGTGAGACCTATGGGAGGAGACAGACAGAGATACAGATAGACAGATAAACAGAGGAATAGGAGGACACATGATAGAATTCCATTTTAAGAAGTGTTATTTGTGAAAGGAAACTCACATATGTCTTAAAATTTCAGCTTTGTAGCTTTTACCTTAAGATTACCTGCTGACTTAATTTCTATTTGTGGACACAGTGAATAAGAACCGAGGAGGATACCATAGTCTGTGAAAATCCCTGAACAGTATTGTCTGGGTGAGAGGTGGTCAGGATGCAGATGAGGCACAGGAAGTGTGCTAGGAAGGCAGTACACTCTGTTAAGTGGGGAACACTGGCATCCAGGCACCCAGAGACAGTGAGATCAGGAACATGGTGTCTGCACAGGCACAGGACCAGCAGCTGGCTTGTCTTCACACAGGCTGTGCCGTCTGATTTCATGTGGACAGCTTGGTGCATTGTTAACACTGGGCATCACTAACAGTGATGGCAGAGAAATGACAAAGCATCATCCCAAGACAGCAGCTTCCCTGTACCATCCTGTGCTTCTGTAGAAGTCACCATATCCCTTCCTTTACGGTGGAGAAGGTCAAGGTCTCAGGGCATCTGCCTCACATCACACAGTAACACACAGTATAATCACTTACCCTATGTGTAGACAGAGACTCTGTACCAAGTATCTATGGGAAACACATTTTCTCCTAGGAATGTATAGCTTCTGCTTACATCACCCACAGTTTGCTTTATATGATGAAACATAAATAAGAATAAGACAGTTATATTTTCATTATCGTAACCCTCAAATATTGACAACACTTGAAATGAAATCAACCACAAATGAGACAAATTTGTAAAATTAATAGATTATAATATGAACACAAAAAATATAGAAGGAAGGGTGGGTGTGTTGACAGATGCTGACAATTACAATTCTAACAGTGTGACACTGGGGCAAAGGCATCAGCAATGAATTCAAGGCAAGTCTGGGGTGTTTGCATATGTCTGATTATGTGCGTATGTACATTCATGTATGTGTGTGTGTATGTGTGTGCAACAGATATTCCTTATTCACTCATAACTTAGATAAAATCTCAGTAATAAAGTACTAAAGGAAAGCTATAGGAAAAAGCTGGGTATGGTAGTGCTCTCCTGTAATCCCAGCACTGGGGAAGTAGAGGCATATAGATCTCTCAGTTCAAGGCCAGCCAGGTCTACAAAGCAACTTCTGGAAATCCAGGGCTGCACAGAGAAAGCCTGGCTCAAAACACCAAAAGCAAGAGAAAATAAGGCAGAACTTTATTCCTCCAGATAAAATAGGCAATAAATGATTTAAAAAATAAAGAAGAATGAACTGACCATCTAGTAATCACCCTGTGCTGTGCATCCTCTCCTGTTGGTAAGACTCACCAGCAGATGCAGATGCAGCCTGGGTCACATGGACCAAGGGACAGTAGCTAGTTAAGTGCACAAGGAAGAGGTGGCAGGTGATATCATCCCTGGCTGGACTCTGCTCATTCCTAGGTAAAGTCTTTATTAATAACTCCCCTGTGGGACTTTAAAGAGCAAAGTAACTAAGTGAGCCAGGGCTGATGGCAACCTTTGCCACAGCCTCATTTACCCTTCAGTTCTGTTAAAGTGGAATGTCACAGCCAGTATTAACAATAGCCTGGAATATCAGCTTTGCAGTATTGTAAATAGTAATCTGGTCCAGCATGAGTCAGTTATTTATGTCCAAGTACTTGTTTACTATACAGAATTCTATTCTATCCCCATCTCTAACTTCTCTCTGTATATGTTCACATAGTATTCATTTAGATATTGTGACTTATCTTTATACATGTAGAGTCCACAGCTTGTTGTTCAGTTCCCCTTACTAGAATATCACTAACTGACCTCAGCCCGCCCCTCATGTGCACCTGCCCTCCCCCATCACACCAGCCCTGTGTTCTGTTGTCAGAAGCCAAGGTCACTGGAGCTGCAGTCACTGTAAATGTTCCTTTTTTAAAATAGAAACCTGAAAATTACAGAACAACCTATAAGTTCAAATGGCTGACATGTACATGTGGATATTTATATTATCCTCAGATGGACAAAAGTCATGCTTTATAGAGTAGTCTGCAGACATCTGTGAAGTATAAACTGTGTGGTAGATGATGTTATAAAACAAGGAAGAATGCTCTATCTTCACACTCTTGATCATGTGGCCAAATTGCTCTGAATTTTTTCTGAATATTAAAGGTGCCCACTCTGCTACTGCGGTGTGGACTACTGCCTGCCCAGAGCACAGCTGGGAAAGTAGCAGCAGGGGAACAGCTGGGTCTCTTGGTCCTGGGCACAGGCCTCGGAGGTAAGAAACTTGGCTTGATCAGGGAACACAATCTGCACAGAGAAGGACTGGCGTAATAGCAGCAAGGAAGCTGAGGAGTTCCTAAAAGCACATCTGAGAGGTCAGAGGTCAGAAGGTGACTTCCACCACCTGAACCCAGGCCCTGAGACAGCTTCTCAGCTTCAGCACAGAGCACAGCCCACCCAGTACACAGTTGGTGTAATAGCAGTGGGGGAACAGCCAAGTCCCTGGGCACACAGCTAGCTGAGAGGTGAGAGGTCAAGAGGTGAAAACTGGCATAACACTGTGACCTCACGAGAACAGCCAACCTTCTGAGCACATAGCTAATTAAGAGCCTTAAGCGCCTTAGGATCCTTCAGACCCAACAACTCACTAGGAGCCGACCAAGAACTAACCAAGAGAGAACTGGGGAAATAATGGGCAGACAGCAGTGCAAGAATACATACAACAATACAAAGGCCAATAGACACCACCAGAAGAAGCAAGTGGTTCTATAGCTTCAAGACTTGAACATAACAATGAAGAGGGATTAAAAGAAAACAACCTTAAAAACAGCTTTATGAAACTAATAGAAGACTAAAAGAGGATATAAAAAACTCCATTAAAGAAATATAAGAAAATACAAACAGAAAATAAGAAGAGATGAACAAGGCCCTGAAAGAAAATTAAAAAAGAAAAAGAAAACAAACAGTTGAAAGAAATTTGCCAAGAATTAAAAACTGAAATAGAAGCAATAAAGAAGGCACGAACCAAGACAAAACTAGAAATAGAAAAACCTGAAAAACGACCCATAACTACAGATTCAAGCATAACCAACAGAATCCAAGAGATGGAAGAGAGAATCTCTGGGGTGGAAGACTCAACAGTGGTAATAGATACATCAGTTAAAGAAAACACTAAAACCAAAAAAGTCATAACACAAAATGTCCAGGAAATTTGGGACACAATGAAAAGACCAAAATTGAAAATAATTTGAATAGAAGAATGAGAAGAATACCAGCTCAAAGGCACTGAAAATATATTCAACAAAATCATTGAAGAAAACTTCCCCAACCTAAAGAAGGAAATGCCTATAAAAATACAGGAAGGCTACAGAACACCAAATAGACTACACCCACAAAAAAGACTGCTTGTCATAAAATAAGCAAGTCTCTAAACCTACAGAATAGAGAAAAAATACTAAGAGCTACAAAGGGAAAAGGTCAAATCACCTATAAAGGGAGACCCACCAGAATAACACCTGACTATCAGTGGAAACAATGAAAGCAAGAAGATCCTGGTCAGACATTATAGACACTAAAAGTGCATGGATGCCAACCTAGAATACTGTACCCAGCAAAACTGTCAATTAACATAGAAGGAGTAAACAAGATATTTCATGACATAACCAGATTTAAACAATACCTAACCACAAACCCTGCCCTGCAAAAGCCCTAGAGGGAAAAATTCAATCTAAGGAAACCAAAAACATGCATGTATGTAACCATAGACAATTGATAAGCCCACAGAAGAAACAGCTCCCCCCCCAAAAAAAGGAAATGCAAGCCACTATCAAAAATGATGGGAAATATTGTTCATTGGTCATTATTATCCCTTAATATCAATGGACTCAATTCACCTATGAAAAGATACACCCTAACATGATGGATATAAAAACAGAAACCATCTTTCTTCTGCATACAAGAAACACACCTCAACTTTAAAGACAGACACAGGCTCAGAGTAAAGGCTTAGGACAAGACTTTCCAAACAAATGGCCGTAAGAAACAAGCTTGTGTAGCCATTCTAGTATCTAACAAAATAGACTTTAACTAAAACCATTACAAAGAGACTAGGAAGGTCACTACTTACTCAACTCCCAAAATCAAATCTCAATCCTGAATATCTATGCCCCCAACATAAGGGCACCTACATATGTAAAAGAAACACTTCTAAAGCTTAAACTCCATATCAAACCTCACACACTAATAGTGGGAGCCTTCAATACCCCCACTTTCACCCTTGGATAGGTCAATCAGACAGAAACTCAACAGAGAAATGAGGGTTCAAGCAGAAGTTATGACCCAAATGGACTTAGTAGATATATACTGAACCCTATACCCAACAAAAAGAAATATACATATTTCTCAGCACCCCATGGAACTCCCTCTGAAACTGACCACATACTAGGTCATAAGCAAATATCAACAGGTATCAAAAAATATGTATAATACCTTGTACCATTTCAGACCACCATGATCTAAAGTTAGAGTTCAACAACATCAAGAATCACAGCAAGCCTACCAACTCATGGAAACTAAACATCACTCAACTGAACCACTTCTGGGTCAAGGAAGAAATTAAGAAAGAAATCAGACTTCTTAGAATTCAACAAAAAAGAATCCATGACATCATACCCCAACTAATGGGACACAATGAAAGCAGTCTTAAGGGGAAAATTCATAGCACTAGATGCCTACATGAAAAGACTGGAAACATTAAACACAAGAGAACTATCACCACAACTGAGGGCCCTAGAACAATTAGAAGCAAACTCACCTAGAAGGAATAGATGACAGGAAATAAACTTAGAGCTGAAATCAACACAATTGAAACAAAAAGAACAATACAAAAAAATCAATGAATCAAAAAGTTGGTTCTTTGAGAAAGTTAACAAGATAGATAAGCCCTTATCCAAACTAATCAAAAAGTATAGAGAGAGTATCCAAATCAACAAAATCAGAAATGAAAAGGGGAACATAACAACAGACCCCCAGAAAATCCAGAGAGTTATCAGGTCATACTTTGAAAATCTATATTCCACAAAAATGGAGAACCTAGAAGAAGTGGACAGCTTTCTGGAAAGTTGCCATTTACAAAATTGTCAGAGGTTTAGTGAGGCTCACAAGTGTCACATAGATATTTATAGCTTTAATGACAGTTATTGAGACCAAAGAATGGCTGCTTCCAATTCTAATTTCCTTCAAGTATTCCACCCTAACTACCATCCCCAGTAATTCGTTCACTCCAAATAAGACTTCAGCTTTATTCATGCATTTTCCTCCAGAGAAGCAAATGTTACAAAAGAAGTAGCAATAAGAATATTTTTAGTTAGAAAGGTATTTCTAGAAGGAAGACTTACCTCTAAATTAAGATGGCTAAATGGTTCCAAAATCAAACAATAAATACAAAGTTAGAATGCTTTGGAGTTGGTGTCATATGACACTAGGAATAAATGCTCTGTGATATGTGCCTCAACTTGACTATGCTACAAGAGGAAGGTTCATGTGCCTGGAATTCAGAGGTTTATAATTTTCCTGCAATCTAAAAGAATTTCAAAATAGAATTTATATCTATGTCGTAACTACTATAACTCCTATTAAAATGCCACATTCAGGGTCATGGGGTATCCAGGTCACATACAGTGTCCTTTATTCAGAAGGACCACAGGCTGTAAGATCATTCCCCTAGACTTTTTAAGCCAATGCATCCAAAGGAAATCAAATTTAATTTTGAGAATTTATTTTAACCTGGGGTCTGATCTAAGTCTGAACCTTTATGGGCTAAGAATCCAACTTGGAGTTTTTAAAAGCTCGGAAATCTATTCCATATGGTGATAACCCAAAATGTGAGTTGAACGTAATGTGGCAAAGCAAATCTGAGACAGGAGAAGCTTTTTATCCTGAGGACTATGTGACACTGAGAGGTGTTGTTCCTTGTGGAACATCCTCATCTCTCAAGTTGTTCCCAATGATCAGGAGAACATGTAGGGAGGACCACACCTACTCACCAGACCCAGTCATGGATCCAACTGTCTCCCAAGAAACCAATCCTTTCTGTATTCTACCTAAGGAGAAGAAGATTTTTTTCAGTTTACATTAGGTCAAAATTAATTGAAATAATAGTCTTAGAATACTGACAGATTCAAACAGATGATTGTACACATTAGAGAGTTCCTAGTCAAGAACTTTTTCAAGATCTGCCATATTGATGCACATTAATGTCATTGGATTGTGAAATGTGTAACTCTGGTTCTCAGTGTGAGCATCTATTACCACATTTATGAAATGTGTTTTTTAATCAATATCACATGGTTTCCTTCCTCTGTGTATCTTAGTGTTGAAACTTTCAATTTGTGTTTTTAATTTGCAAATCTGCAGAATACAGGAAACTGGGAAGTGTTGATTGATGGGAAGGGAGAGAAAGATTTTAGGGGATAGTTGAGGGTAGAATATAATGGCACAAAGATGTCCAAAGACAAAGGACAAAAGAATGTTGGGACAGGAATTTGAAGTTGGGTAAGGCTTGAGAGGACAAAGAAAGGAACATCTAACTCTAAGGATGTTTGAAAAGGACATATTGCCAAGGCCTGCTGTTCTTCTTTATGTATTCACATGGATGCACAGACTCTACACTGGAGATGTGGCTCCCAGAACCCATGGACTTCCTGACAGCCCAGTGCCAGGTGTGTATATCTTTTATTAACTTGTTTATCTCCCATGTCCTGGAGAGTCTCAGATCTATGTAAGCTGTTACCATGGCTCTTGATTACTTCCTAGAACTTGATGATAAAACCTTATTGTGAAAGATACTACATACAGTGTTCACAGATATGGAAACATGAGTTAGTGATGACCAGGAAGTTTTCTCCCTGCTGGCTAGCTTTCTCAGTACCAGGAGCTGCCTTTTAGACCCCCACTGATCTTTCTATCCACAAAACCTACATGACACATCATGGTATAAGGAAAGCTGTAGTAGCATTTGCTCTACCTATGACCTTGAGCTATCTGGCCAAAAAGAGGTGGTGCTTCTTGCCTCCATATGTGACCTTTGGCCTGTACACTTGACCTCATTTAGGGAAGCAAAAAAGGGTCATTCTTTTCTTTTCCGTTTTTGAGGAGGGTGCATGGTTGAACACTGGAGAGCCAGATGCTGGTGCTACCAGACCAAATGGAGAATGACTTCAACTGTTCATTTGGTTCTGTTTTCTTGTGAGTATATCTCCTCAAGTCATATCCTAGTAAATTCCTATTACCCATTGATCAGACTCAAGTAACTTGATTGGTACATGTGACTTTTCAACATATATTATGTTTGACCCAAAGACCACTTAATATGGGGCACCAAAAGACCTGGCCACGGCCTTTGCAGCCTAATTCATGTCTAATCCCTGCTTTTATTTAATTTTTAAAAAAATTCTCACTCGGGCTGTGGAATGCAGAGCCTATGCACACCTGCAAGTCCAATCCTCATCCTGCAGTCTCTCACACCACTGTGCATGCAAGCTTGCGGGTACTCTCTGAGTGAGATTTCTCTGTTGCCGGGCCACAGTGGTGCTCTGCTTTCCTTAAGCACCTGGACACACAGAGGCCACAAAGAGCCCACAAGCTGTTCCTTTTCTTTTAAAACTGTTTGACATGGATACTCCCCACTGAACTGTGAGTCCAAGCTGCTTGCTATCCCTGCTGCCATCTGGTATAGAGTATGACCTGCCTGCCACTGATCCACATAGCCCAGCCTGCTCTGCTATAGCACAGACACAGAGGCTCCGAGTTCTCAGCTTCTTTCTTCAACCCAACCCATTTGGTGTATTGCTTCATTGATGTATATATTCTGTTGTGCACCAGTGGAATTTGCCAGTGTGAGTCTCTAATTCATAGAAACTCACTCTGAGAGCCTGAGTCAGCTTCCAGCTACCTGCTTTGGTGTGACACCTACTGACAAAACAGCATCATTACATGAACTTCCAAGGTTCTTATCTGAGGTAAATTACTTAATAAACTTTATACCTTAAACTGAAAAGTAGATAGATAGATAGTAAATACTTACATACATAATACATGCACACACAAGTCTCTTTTATAATAAGGTTGGATAATACAACTATTCAGGAATTTAACAACCTCTTTGTTTCCACTGTAGATGAAATCTTAAGAGACATATACAACCTACTTGGGACATATACATTTTTAGTTATAATTGCTATTAGTCTTCCAGTTCATATTATATCCTTAAAATGGTTTGATAACAATGCCAAGTATGAGATAGTAATTGAATTGATACAGATTTTGCAATAAGGTGATGAAAAATTAACTCACCAAATATATTCCTTAGAAACTGAAAATGGTAAATTGTCACAGACTTTGCAAAGTAATAATGAGAAACTAACTAAAGCCATGCTATAGATTCTGCTAATAATAAGTTGGCTGTAAAATTAATTTTATGGAAAGCAAATAAAAAATTATCAGATAGAACATTGCTTTTGGAGATCAATCTATACACCATACAGATTATTTCTAAGGATGAGAAGATAGCATTAATGAATAAAATGAAATTCTAAAATCATATATTAATGATAAAAATCTTATTGACTCAATGAAATCTTAGAAATTATTTACTGTTCAAGAGGTTCATTCTAGAAAAAATGGTAGCTTCTCAATTTCAAGAACCTATTAAAATGGATAATAAAAATATTAAAGCACAAACATCAGAAATTAGTGCAGAAAGAACATTAACAATACCTTACAGAGTTAGAGATTACTTACCAAATTGTAACTCTCAGCTCTAAAAGTTCCCCCATAACTCAATCTATGATCTATCCTCTTACTGTTTATAAAAATCCAGCAAATAAAAAACCTTCAGAATTATTATACAAAATATAAATAAATATATATAAGAGATGTAAAAGACATTAAGGAGGCAATGGTTACCTATGGTATACATTGAACATATGTGAAACAGATATTAAATATGTGGTCAGCTAGAAATAGGGTCACACCAAGTGATTAGAATCAGTATCAGATAGGCTAGAATGTAGTCAACAATTCCAATGGAAAAACTGATTGAGAGAAGATAAGACCGTTGATTTCCCAAGATTAAATTTTTGGTAAGGGCTGTTTTGCTGATACATTAAAAAAAAATCAATCTACCTTTGATGAGCATACCTTCTTATTGTGTTGAAATTCCAGAACTAAGATAAACAACTGAGCTATATATGAAGATCATTCAGGCCATTTTTAAGGATATAATATCAACTGGCAGACTAATAGCAATTATAACTAAAAATGCATATGTCCTAGGTAGGTTATCGCGGAATAAACCCGCCACCAATTTCTATGTTTCAAATAAGATTTATTTTGTTATAATTACGAGCAAAAAAGCCAGCCACAACAATACGGAGCCGCCGCCGCGCACCTCAGCCGGAAGCCCGCCGCCGTGCTTCCGCTGCCGCCACGCGCTCCAGCGCGCGTGGGCGCGCACTGTAAACAACGCCTCCGGGATACACGCTACAGTAGGTTGTATATGTCTCTTAAGAATTCATCTACAGTGGAAACAAAGAGGTTGTTAAATTCCTCAATAGTTGTATTATCCAACCTTATTATAAAAGAGACTTGTGTGTGTGCTTGTATTATGTATGTAAGTATTTACTATCTATCTATCTACTTATTCGTTTAAGGTATACAGTTTATTAAGTAATTTTCCTCAGATAAGAACCTTGGAAGATCATGTAATGATGCTGTTTTGTCAGCAGGTGTCACACCAAAACAGGTAGCTGGAAGCTGACTCAGGCTCTCAGAGTGAGTTTCTATGAATTAGGGACTCACACTGACAAATTCCACTGGTACACAACAGAATATATACATCAATGAAGCTTACTGGATACAGGTGTGGGGTGTCTATAATTATACCATACTAATGGCATCCAAATTAGCTTCTTCAGGAGGTAAATATTTAATTTCTAGGGATTAGAACCGTATCTCAGGCAAAATAAAACATGAGATAGTTTGAATACATAGGGCCCGAAGGACAGAAAGGAAGGCTGAGGCCATATGTGGTTAATGTAGCAGTGAATCTATAAGATTTGTAATCTTTTTCAGCAATTGAATAACCACATTAATATTCCTCCAATCTTAGATAAGAACCATAAACCAATTCATATTTCTGAGAATAATATTATATGATATTATGAAAAACAGACACTGACCATTTGGGCTGTACTTAAACAGGGCACAACAGCTGTTGAACTCTTAAAGATACCAACAGCCCTACCCATAAAATGATGAACACTCAAACCATTCTGTGTTTGATAATGGCATATGACAGAAGAGAAACTAGAGGCCTTAGAACAGCTGGTTCTGGAGCAGTTAAATGCTCAACATATTGAGGAATCAACCAGTCCTTGAAATTCTCCTGTATTTGTTATTAAAAACAAATCTAGAAAATGGAGAATGCTTACAGATCTAAGAGCCATAAATAAAGTAATTCAGCCAATGGGCTCAAGACAGCCTGGAATGTCCCTGCTCTCTTGGTTACCCGAAGAATGGCCTATTATAATTATTGACTTAAAAGACTGTTTATTCACTCTACCTCTACAAGAACAGGACAGAGAAAACTTTGCCTTCACAATAACCAGTTATAATAATTCTTAGCAAGCTAAGAGATATCAATGGAAGGTTCTCTCACAATGAATATTAAATAGCCTCACCCTGTGCCAATAGTTTGTACAAAACTGTTGAAAATATTTCATGTACAATATCTACAATCTATAATTTACCATTGTATGAAAGACATTTTATTAGCTGATTCAATGTTAGATACTTTAGAAAACATGTTCTAAGAAACAAAGAAAATTTTGCCTTGCCGGGGATTATAAAATTGTTCCTGAAAAATATCAAGAGGAGATTCTATCAATTATTCAGCATATAAGATAGGTCTACAAAAAATTAGACCCCAAAATTGATCAGGAGAGACTAATTTAAGACTCTTTATGACTTTCAAAACTTGTTAGGAAACGTTTTTAATTTACAACCCACTATTGGATTAAAAAAAAAAAACTAATAATGTTGGCTCATACCCTAGAAGGAGACAAGGGCTTAAGTAGTCCAAGAGAATTATCAGCTGAAGCTGAGAAAAATTGGCTCTAGTGAAAAAGAAAATGTGAGATTCACATGTGGATCATGTGAATTCAGAACTTAACCACAGTCTGGTTATAATACCTTCAAAACTATTTCCTGGAGGAATCTTGATGCAAACAGAAGATATTATATTGGAGTGGATATTTCTACCACATAAACTGAGTAAGAAACTAAAGACATATGTGGAAAAACCAAATCTTTCAAAATAATTTTGACTTTAAATTTTTTTGTCATTAAACCACTATTTGTGTTAGCATGGGGCAGCATTTCTCAAGTTAGTACTGGGCAGAAGACACAGTCTGTTTTTGGATAAATTCATGACGTTGAACTATAGAAAATTTGCCCTGAATTAAAAATACTTCTGACTAAGATGGAAATTATAAGCTGTCAAAAAATTAACTGAACTATGTGTAATATACAATCATCCAATCTCCAGGCCAAGGTACTTTCTACATTAACACAGTCAGGTTGAAGAGCACATCATTGATCATTTGTTCCCTAGGTCACATGACACTAACCTCAAAGCACTCTTTGTTGCCTAGGAAACATCCATGAACATCAAAACTTGGATGATCACCCACAATGGACCATCAGATTTCACCCTGGTGGGATTCTTCAGGTAATCCAAACACCTTGTCCTACTTGCTGTGGTCATATTTGTGGTTTTCCTGATAGTCTTGTCTGGGAATGCCCTCCTGATCCTTCTGATACACTCTGACACCTGTCTCCACACACCCATGTACTTTTCATCAGCCAGTTGTCCCTCTCTTTGACACTATAAGTTCAAATTTTTTCCTTCTGTCTGCCCTGTCTTATAACCAATACATGTTACAATTCCTGATAAGTGTTTCAAGAGCATTCTGATACACAAAACAAATATTTTTTTATCATCTATCATGTACTGACATGATGTACATTTCTGTCACTGTTCCCAAGGTGCTCATGGACCAGCTCCTTGGGAGTCACAAGATCTCGGCTGCTGCCTGCAGAATGCAGATTTCTATACCTCGCACTAGTAGGTTCAGAATGTTTTCTTCTTGTGGGGGCTCTTTTGTCTCCCCACCGGGATCTTAGACCACTTCTAGCAGAAGCAGCCTGGGACTGAGGAAGGTTAAGTGTACTCATCCTTTTCCCAGCCTCTGTTTTACCTGGAGACAATCTCAGCAGGGGAGACTAGTGGAAGCTAGAACTCATTTATTGGAAGGTAACAAGCATTATTTAAGCATAAAACCACAAGGGCAGAGGGGAGATATCCTTTTCTAAACCATTCATCTAAAAGGTCATTTAATTTTGTGTTTAGGCATCTAGTATTTTCAACAGTGTCCAAGAGGGGATCATGCACCTGTGCCATCTGACCTAATTCTAGGGGCCAATCCTCTTTTCTTATGAACAACTTGGTCTCCACTCCTCTCACTTCCCCTCAGTGTCACCTTGACTGCCATGAGGTCCCTACACCTTCTGGCTGCCATGTCTTATGACCACTATGTGGCCATCTGCCA
Organism: Sigmodon hispidus; assembly: GCA_004025045.1. Lineage (NCBI taxonomy): Eukaryota > Metazoa > Chordata > Mammalia > Rodentia > Cricetidae > Sigmodon > Sigmodon hispidus. Next base: position 39,498 of record PVIH01004153.1, read on the forward strand.
TCCACTCCATTATCCTGTCCTCATGAACCGTAGAGTGTGTCTTCTCCTGATGTCTGTCTGTTGGTTTCTGGGATCACTGGATGGTTTCATGCTCACTCCTGTAACCATGACCTTCCCATTCTGTGGATCTCATGAGATCCATCATTTTTTCTGTGAGGTCCCTGCTGGGACAAAACTCTCTTGCTCAGACACCTGGCTCTATGAGATGCTCATGTACCTGTGCTGTGTGCTCATGCTTCTCATCCCTGTGACAGTCATATCAAGCTCCTATTCATTTATCCTGCTCACAGTTATCAGGATGAACTCAGCGGAGGGCAGGAAGAAGGCACTTGCCACCTGCTCCTCCCACATAATTGTGGTCATCCTCTTCTATGGTGCTGCTGTCTACACCTACATGTTCCCTGCCTCCTTCCACACCCCTGAGAAGGATATGGTGGTGTCTGTGTTTTACACAATACTCACCCCTCTCTTGAACCCATTAATCTACAGTCTTAGGAATAGGAATGTCACAGAGGTTCTGAAGAAATTGTTGAGTGTAAAAACCCTCTTTCTCAAAACAATAAAGTAAGTAATTTGGAATGAATAGTTTCTTTTCCTTTTCTCTACACATGTGTTGTTCCAAGTCTCATGTGATGCTGTAGCATACTCAGAGACCCAGTAATATGATGCTTTTTGTTTGTCATTACCTTTATATTGTAGCAATATGGAATATCTGCCTCTAGTTCGTTGAGATATTTTATCAGAAAAAGTTGCTGACTTGGTGAAATGAGTTTGATATGTATATTGACATAATACTAGGGTTTTATTTCTTTCATTTTTATGTGTATTGAGTAAGCCAAAATTTCTGAGTTGTGTTTCATTTTGTCATGAGGAACAATATTTTTAATGTGATATAAATATCATTTTCTAGCACTCTGTTAAGAAGTTGGCATAAATGTTTATCTTAAATGTTGTTCCATGGCTTTTGCTATGTTTGTCTTTGTTGTTTATATCAGAACAGTATCAGCCTCTTGTGAGGGTTTGGGAAATATTCTCCTTCCTTAATATTTAAAACAGTTGGAGAATTGTTATTAGTCTTGTAATACTTTCTAGAATTTGGTTATTTAACCATTTTTCTGTGCTTTAAAACAAAGACTTAATTTTAAGAGCATGTGTGTTTTTGTGTTGTGTCTCTGTTTAGATTTGTGTGTATGTTTGTATATGTGTGTCTATATGTGTCTATTTGTGTGTATTTGTATGTGTGTTTTTTGTGGTTATTTGTTTGTGTATACAAATATGTGTTTGTGTGTGTCTGTATTAGTGCTTGTGTTTTGTATGTATGTCTGTGTGTATATGAATATGTTTCATGTGCCTATATATGTAGTGTGTTTCTGTGTGTATGTATGTGTGTATGTTTTGTGTATGTTTCAGTGTGTATCTGTTTGTGTGGCTTAGGTACATGTGAGTTTGTAAGTATGTGTGCATCTCTGTGTATATTAGTATGAAGTGTGCGTGTATGTATGTGTGTGTTTGTGTGTGCAGTGTTAACAGATTTTATTAGTCTCCCTTGAGCTTTATTTACAAGTAAGCATGAGCTGCCTAGCTTGAGTGTTAAGAACTGAACTAATAGGGAAAATGAATTTGATCCAAGCATCACATTAGTCCTCTCTATTACCCATCCAGTGACTCTGTGTTCCAATGGGATAACACAGTTCACTGTCACCATGGTAACAAGAACAAGGGCACACATTTGCACCAGCTCCTGTTTCCTGATTGTCTTGTACATTCCCTCAGTTCTCTTTTTACTGTGGACTTTGTGGTTAGAGGATTTTCTAGCAATTTTATTTATATTCCCTTCTTTTGGCTTTTTGTGTACAAGTTTTTCCATTGTGATTATCATGAGACTCAGAAATAGTCTTATAACAAAACAATTATTTTAAAGAGATAATAACTTTGGTCACATAAACAAAAAATAAAATTCAGGATGTTAAATTTACCCTATGTTTTAAATTTTGACATCACAATTTCAATCCTTTAACTTTATTATATCTTAATAATTTTTGTAGTTGTGGCCTTTAAACATCATTTATTGGAGAGGAGCACTGACTTATGCCCCCAGACTCTTTTCTCATTCATGACTATCAGCCTGAGAAATGAGAACTCAGTTCCTTAGTGACAAGTACTGAGAATTAGTAAATTCCTGGATATATAATACTGAGATGGAATCCAGAAGAGATAAAAACAAAAAACTAACAAAAAATTGAAGTTAAATGAGTCATCAAATCCTCCTGTTAAGAGACAGAAGGAGGCAACTCCACTAGTTAATTATGTATTCAGCAAACAGATATTTTAAATCATGAACATTCTCAAAAATATTTATAGCAGTGTTTCTCAACCCTTCTAATCCTGAGATCCTTTAATATTGTCCCTTATATTGTTGTGACCCCAACCATAAAATTATTTCTTTACTACTTCGTAACTCTAATTTTGCTGCTACTATAAGCCATAATGTAAATAGCTATGTTTTCTGATCATTTAAGTTGACCCCTGTGTAAGAGTCCTTGAACTTCCAAAAGGATCCTCACCCACTTGTTGAGAACCACTGGTCTATAGTTTCTATAAGAATATTTCAGGATTTCAGTCCAGTTGTGAAAGCAGATGTGGGGAACTAGGATCCCTTGAGTTGCTGTCACAGAAAGAGAGCTCAGGTACAGACACAAGGGTCCAGCAAGACTCCTCAGGGAGAGACATAGTTCTCAGAGGATGGAAGGAAGGACATGGGGACACAGAAGTAAGGATGGGAATGCAGGGTGCTACACATTTAAGACCCACTAAGTGAGGGTAAATATTGTCATCTGGGAGAGGTAGTTAAGAGACACAATAGTTTTAAGCTGGACCCAAAAATCAGTAATGAATAGTGAATCATCAATTCAGTTCCCAGGAATGAGGTGTAGGGCAAGAGAGCTGAAGGGTGGGCTGGATTCTACTTGGTAGGACCTTTCTCAAGGGAGTGGACTGTGGCTGGGGAGAATACAGCTTTTCCCATGCTGCTTATTTCCTGTAAGAATCCACACTTGTTCTCCCTATTGGCCATTTTTATTATTAATTGTGACCAAAAAACTAGGTGCACATGAATCTCTCCACTGGTCACCATGCTTCACCACAGCTTGATATTCCTCCCTAAGATGAAGAGGATCTGTTTGCCCATCAGCAAGACTTGGCATCCCATTATGACCACCTGCAGAGGCTCATAGCCATCCTAGGCTGAACTAGGAGTCAGCGGAAAGGACAAACCTATGTTGGCACCAAATGAGGAGCCCAACACTTTTGCAGAGAGAGACTCCAGGTGATGTATTAGAGTGTGTTGAGTCAGGAGCTTAAGGCTGATCCTGAAGAGCTCATCTGGAGACAATGACTGTGATGGTCCCTGATCGTAGCTGCCAACACGTGGAGACTGTGTTAGCATGAGATGATCTGGGTGACTAACATCTGAGTGTGTAAGGTCACTTCATGTATCACCTCCCTTCTTCATAGCCAGTATTGTAGTAAACATGTATACTATCCATGTCGGCCAGGGTATTTGGAATACATACCCTCCATGTCTATTGTGAGACATGATAACAGTGAGAAATCCCTTCCTTTATGTGATCCATTCCTTCTTTTTATTTAGCATCATTGGCAGTATGACATTTGTACACATATGTACACTGTGTTACTCACCATCAGAATGTGAAAGGCTGAGTGTGAGTGATGGCTGGTCTCAGGTATCAACTTGACTGGAGTAAGAGATGCTGAAACACAGATCTGCTTGTTTGTGGAGATGCTTCCAGAAAAGGCTGACATATCAGATGGTTCAGGACAACCCCTGAATGTGGGCAGTACCATGTCATGGGATGGAGGGGTGTTTTATTACTTTTATATACATACACAAAATTTATTGATTTGTTTTACAACCCAACCACTGTTTCCCCTACTACCTGTCCCGCAGCCCCCCATCACCCTTTGCCCTCCCCATACATTTATCTTCTGTTTATATTCAGAGGAGGGCAGGCCTCCCATGGATATCAACCAAATATGACATATCAAGTTAAAGGTTGGAAAAGTCAATCCAATATAAGGAATAGGGTTCCAAAAGCAGACAACAGAGTCAGGAACAATTCCTTCTCCTACTTTTAAGAGTCCCACAGGAAAACCAAGCTACATAACCATAACATATATGCAGAGGACCTAGGTCAGTCCCACGCAGGCTCCCTGGTTGTCAGTTCAGTCTCTCTGAGCCCCTGTGAACCCAGGTTAGTTGATTCCGAAGGTTTTCTTGTGGTGTCCTTGGCCCCTCTGGCTCCTACAATCCTGGTTTTGTGTCAATACCATGCAGTTTTTATTCCTATTGCTCTGCAATAGAGCTTGAAATTGGGGGTGCTGATACCTCTGAAGTTCTTTTACTGTACAGGATTATTTTTAGCTATCCTGAGGTTTTGGCTTTGCATCAGTGTTCATGAGAACTATTGGTCTGTAATTCTCTTTTTTGTTGAGTATTTGTGTGATTTGAGTATCGGGGTGAGTGTGGCCTCATAACATGAATTTGTCAATATCCTTTCTGTTTCTATTTTGTAGAATTATTTGAGGAATATTGGTGTTAACTTGTCTTTGGAAGTCTGGTATAATTCTTCACTAAAACTGTCTGGTCCTGGGATTTTTTTTTTTTTTTGGTTGGGAGACTTTTAATGACTGCTTCTATTTCCTTAGAAGTTATAAGTCTGTTTAAATTGTTTAGCTGGTCTTGATTTAACTTGGGTAAGTGGTATCATTTAAGAAAATTGTCTATTTCTTTTAGATTTTCTGATGTTGTGGAGTTCAGATTTTTCAAGTATGACCTAATAGTTCTTTGGATTTCTTTGGTGTCTGTTGTTATGTCTCCCCTTTCATTTCTGATTTTTTTTTTGTTTGAATATTTTCTGTCTACTGTTTAGTTTGGATAAGGCCTTGTCTATCTTGTCAATTTTATCAAAGAACTGACTCTTTGTTGCATTGATTCTTTGTATTTTTTTTCTTTGTTTCTATTTTATTGATTTCAACCATGAGTTTGATTTTCTGACATCTATCCTTTGATGTGGCTGCTTCCTTTTGAACTAGAGTTTTCAGGTGTGCTATTAAGGTGCTAGTATGAGATCTCTCTAATTTCTTTATGAAGGCACTTAGTGCTATGAATTTTCCTCTTAGCACTGCTTTCATTGTGTCCCATAAGTTTGGGTACATTGTGCATTTATTTTCATTGAAGTGAGAGAAGTCCTCAATTTATTTTTTCCTTGACTCAGTTTGCATTGAATAGAGTTGTTCAACTTGCATGAGTTTATAGGCTTTCAGTTGTTGAAATCGCCTTTGATCCATGGTGGTCTGATAGGATGCAGGGGGGTATTTCAACTTTCTTCTGTCTGTTGAGACTTGCTTTGTGACTGAGTATGTTATCAACTTTGGAAAAAGATCTGAGTTGGCGAAAAGATGATACATTCTTTTGAGTTTGGGTGAAATGTTCTGTAGATAGTTGGTCCATTTGGTTTGTTATTTTGTGTTAACTCCAGTATTTCTCTGTTTAGGTTTTGGCTGGATGACTGTCCATTGGTGAGAGTGGGGGAATATTGAAGTCTCCCACTATCAATGTGTTATTTTAGCTTTAATAATGGTCTTTTACAAATGTGGATACCCTTGCATTTGGGGCATAGTTTTTCAGAACTGAAACATTATCTTACTGGATTTTTCCTGTCATAAGTATAAAGTGTCTTTCCCCATCTTCTATTGATTAATTTTGGTTTAAAGTCTATTTTGTTAAATATTAGAATCACTACACCAGTTTGTTTCTTGGACCGAGATGCTTGGAAAATCTTTTTCCAACCCTTCCCTCTGAGGCAGTGTCTGTCTTTGATATTGAGGTATATTTTTTTGTGTGCAGCAGAAGGATGGATCCTATTTTCACATTCATTATGCTAGCCCATATCTTCTTTTTGGGTAGTTGTTTTAATTCCTGTTATTTTGTTGCTGGAAATGGTGGTGGTGGTGGTGGTGGTGGTGGTGGTGGTGGTGGTGGTGTGTGTGTGTGTGTGTGTGTGTGTGTGTGTGAGAGAGAGAGAGAGAGAGAGAGAGAGAGAGAGAGAGAGAGAGAGATTCTTTTTTTTGAATTTGCTAGTGTGAGGTTATTTATTTCTTGTCTTTTCCATGGGTGTAATTAACCTTCCTGGGTTGGAATTTTTTATCTAGCAACTTCTTTAGGACTGAATTTGTAGATAAATACTATTTAAATTTGAATTTGTCATAGAATATCTTGTTTTCTAAATCTATGATGATAGAAACTTTTACTGGTTTTGGTAATCTGGGCTGATCTCTTAGAGTATAATAGACATCTGTTCAGGCTTTTCTAGCTTCTAGAGTCTACATTGAAAAGTGAGGTGTAATTCTAATGTGTCTGTCTTCATATGTTATTTAGTCTTTTCCCCTTGCAGCTTTTAATCTTCTTTCTTTGTTCTGTATGTCTAGTATTTTGATTATTATGTGAATGGGAGGACTTTCTTTTGTAGTCTAATCTACTTGGTGTTCTATATGCTTCTTGAACTTTTATAGGCATTTCATTCTTTATGATAAGAAAGTTTTTTTTCTACTATTTTGTTGATAATATTTTTCTGGGCCTTTGATCTGGGTATCTTCTTCTTCTATTCCTATTATTCTTAGGTTTAGTCCTTCCATAGTGTCCCAGATTTTCTGAATGGCTTGTGTCAGGAGCTTTTAGTTTTAACGTTTTCTTTGACTGCTGTATCAACTTCCCCTGTCAGATCTATGTCTGAGAGTTCTTATCTTTTATATTTTGTTAGTGATACTTACATTTGTGGTTCCTGTTCTCATAACTGATTTTTCATTTCCAGAATAAAGAGAGAAGACATGGGGTAAAGTGAGAAAAACCTTCAACCACTAAGAGATGGACTTGTTGTCAATGGTTTCTCTGACTATAAGTTCATTGGTTCAGTTACACCACAAGGAGGTAAATCTGGATCTCTCCTCTCTTTATTTCCTGTTCCCCTGTTTTTCTTGCCCTTGATCTCCATGGAGAGAAGGACTAAGTTCATGTCAGTGGCAGAAGCCTCCCCACCACAGCTGCTATGTCCAGGTGTGGCCTTTCTGTCCACTCTCTGCTTATGTTGGAAGGCACCTGCCATGCCTCCATCACATGCTGTGTGTGGTGGCACCATTTCTCTCCTAACACAGCAACTGCAGGGCCTGACCATAGGAATGCACATGCATTCTGACCCTGGAGTGAGCCTGTCTGATTATAAGAACAAAATGAAGGCTCAGTGGTTAAGAGCACTGGATGTTTTCCAGAGGCCCTTAGTTCAATTCCCAGCAACTACATGGTGGCTCACAACCATCTGAAATAAGATCTGGCACCCTTTTCTAGCCTGCAGGCATACATGCAGGCAGAACACTACACATAATAAGTAAATAAATACATAAATGCATAAATAAGTAAACAAATAAACCTTTTTTTAAAAAAAAAACAAGATGATAAAGAACCTACAGAGCCCAGAGAGGCACTCCTCACCTCAGCCTTGCTGAGGGAGACAAGTGAATCTGGCATATGCCTGAGTTCTTCCAGCCTATGTAGAGGTCCGAGGAGGATGAGCGAGAAGGGGAGACCTCTGAGGAAGAGGTGATTCTGTCTTGGTAGGAGTGAAAAGTGCATCATCATGTCTCATAAGCTGCAGGGAGACAGAGACAAGGGTCACACAGTGCTGTGGAGAAAGGGAATTACCTCCAGAGGAAAATGTGCCAGCCTGGCTGCAGGATGGTATTTATAAATGCTAAATTTAAATAGGGCAATCTCATTTGCTATTTCTGTTTTGTTTGTTTGTGTTTTTCAATTAAAAGTGTTCGGCCAGCTTGGTCTGCAGAGTGAGTTCCAGGACAACTAGAGCTGTTACAGATAAATCTTGTATCAAAAAAAAAACAAACCAAAAGGAAAAAAAAAAGTACTTTTTATGACACTGACCTATGCCAAGTCTCTGCTATGCAGGTGGCATGGAGGTAAGTACACCATGATGAACAGATGAATAGAGACTCTCACAGTTTCCACAGAAAGAAAGGACGTAGAGGGTACCTAACTAGAGCCAGTAAATGTGAATGAAGCATGTGTATACAGCGCGTAAGGCCCTTATGTTTCAACCACTGGTGCAGTCACTGGCCAAGGTTGGCTAAAGCATTGAACCCCTGGAGAAGCCGAGATGACCATGAGGGAATGAGACTAGGTGAGTTCAGGTTTCCACAGTATCCAATATACATTCTTGTTTCTTGCTTCGTTTGTATAAGGTTGCTTACAAAAAAAAAAAAAAAAAAAATGCTGTTCAGACCTCGTTTAAAACGCTGGCTGGGGGTGAGGGGGGTGGGTCTGTTTCCTTCACTGAACCTCTGATGAAGTCCACACCCTACCCTCTGTCCCTTATCTGGCTTGCCCATCCCTGGCCACCTCACCAACCTTAACTCCTCTAGGGTGGAGCAGTACACAAGTGAGTCACCACACCATGCCCGAAACCCCAGAAGCCAAGTAATATGTGTAATTTAAGTCTTAAAGCCCCAGCCCCTCCCTACCCTGGCTAAGGGTGTTCCTCCGCCAATGGCCCTTCCTGATGGGCTTCTCCACTGACCATCCCAGTGTCCTTTCCTGGGTCTCTTCTTCTTTCCTTGTCCTAATGCTTAGGTTTGCACGACCCCTTTCCTAGGATTGCTGCCCTCTGCTGGCCATATCTAGAATCACGGCTGTGGAGTCCCAGCCCCTACCCAGCTGCAGGGCCTTTGCCTGGGTCTTCAAATTACTCTTTTTTTTTTTTTTTTTTTTTTTCTCAGTATTTCACACTTTCTTCCACAGTGAAATATGAAATACTGACACATGAACACACAGTTTTTATATATAATAATAATAATAAAATAAAAACTATTGCTCTAATAATAAATATGCATGTAGTTGTAGACAGATTGGATTCATCTTTAAATCTTTTAACAAATGCCTTTGGGCTTAATTCATGTATGATGTATCTGCTCAGATTAAATCTCACTTCCATCATAGAAAGTTTACCCAGAAAAAAAATGTATTAAAATAGACAGAGAAATAAGAATTAGTTCCAGACAAACGAGAAGCAAGCCAGCATTGCAGAATATTCTTCCAAGAACACTGAGCAAGGAGAAGCAATGGAGACAGATTCTCACACAGGAACACATGGCAGAATACAATCCACAAAAGGAGCAGAGGGCCAGGGAGAGAGTGGGAGAATGGCCAGTCATGCCTGTCACAGCAGAGCAGAAAGCAGCCAATCAATCAGAGCAACAACCCACAGAATCAATCCCAGCATCAGCAAACCTTGCTCAACTCCAACCTCGAGTGAAAATAGCCATAACTCACCAATTAAAAGATGCAGACTAAGGGGGTTAGAAAGCAGGGCCAGGAAACGCAGGTGAGAGGGAACAGCACCCACAAACCAAGAATCGAGTAGGAGAGCCACAGAGAATGGAAGGTGGAAGGCACAGTCAAGTGGGGGTAGGGGGTGGGGGGTTCTTATGCGTGATAGAGAAGGCTTTGAAGTTAATCATGAGATAAAAACTATTACATATCAGTAAAGGGAATAGAACTCACACAGACGCCTGAAGAACCTTCTACCCAGGAGATGGGGATACGCATTCTTGTCAGTGGCACATAGAGCCTTCTGTAAGAGTGATGGCATTGTAGGCCACAAAGCAAACCTTAATAAGAAAAATAAGACATAATTTCCTGTTTCCTAAAGGTTCCACAACTTTTCAAACACAGCATCACTAGCTGAGGACCAAGTGTGAGTCTGTGGGGATACGTCACAGTCAGATCATAAGATCGTCTACCTATGGATTAACAAACTGTGGTACATGTACACAATGGAGTACCACTCAGCAGTAAGAAAAAATGATATCCTAAAATTTGCAGGCAAATGGATGGATTTGGAGAATATCCTCCTGAGCGAGGTATCACAATCCCAGAAAGAGAAGCACGGGATGTACTCACCCATTAGTGAACTTTGAGAGAGAGAGAGGTCATTGTATACAAGAGCTCAATGCTAGAATATAGCTAAATGACACAGTGCCTCATTTCTACATTGATGGCCTCTGGCAGAGGTGTGGGTGAGAAAAGACTTATTTTCTTTAAGGGGCTGGCCACAGGGAATTTAATTATGCTCCAGTAAGCAAATGAGCAGTATGAATGGGCATTTTTGTAAATGGGGAGATTAAAAGAGTGGGTATGAATCAGAGAGATTTGTTAACTGAATTTGATGGGGTGCATGATGTAAAATAATAAATATATAAATAAAAAAAGATCTATCTATCCTATGATATACTAGAGATCACATTAAATTCTTAACACAGTTACTAAATTCAACAAAATTTCAGGATGCAAAGTCAACACCTGATAATTAGTAGGATTGTATACTCTATCAATGAAACATGAGAAAAGCAAGACAAGAGTGCCATTTGCAACAGTTTACACAATGAAATGGAGATCTCTGCACTGGCAACTGAATGACACAATTGATATAAGTTTAGAGAGATACAGACATCCATATTCATGCCCAGAAGACTTGATATTGCTTAAATATTGGTGATACACAACATGTTTACACATGAAGTAGAATTCCTGGTAAAAATCACAGTGGAGTCGATCAGAAGTACTTGCTAAAATACATGGACATTGTGCTGGCTGGTCTTATTATGTCATCTTGACACAAAAACTAGAGTTATCTGAAAGAAAGGAACCTCAACTGAGAAAATACCTCTAAAAGATCTGGCTGTAAGGCATTTTCTTAATTAGTGATGGGATGGGGGAGGACCCAGTCCACTGTGTGTGGTGGTCCTGGGCTGGTAGTCCTGGGTTTTATAAGAAAGCAGACTGAGCAAGATGTAGGAAGCAAGCCAGTAAGCATCACCCCTCATGGCTTCTGCATCAGCTGCTGCCTCCAGGTTTCTGCCTTGCTTGAGTTCCTGTCCTACCTTCCTTCAGTGATAAACAGTGCCGTGGAAGTGTAAGCTAAATAAACCATTTCCTTTCTAACTTGCATTTTGGTCATGATGTTTCATTACAGCAATAGAAATTCCATTGAAGACATCTTAAGGGATCCTTGAGAAGGTGGAGCCTTGCTGGAGGAAATGGGTCATTGGGGACAGGTCTTGATGTTTGATAGTCCAGCTGCCCCACTTCCTGTCTGTTTCTGCTTCCTAATTTAGCATGCAGTGTGAGCTGCCCCCTAGTGTTCTTGTGTCTGTACTCTGCCCGCCATGATGGACTGCATCACCTTGAACTTTAGGTCAAAGTAAATCCTTCCTTCCATATGTGGATTTTGTTGGATGTTTTTCTCACTTCAGACTGAACCAATAAGAAAAATAGCTAATTCAGAATCTCATTTCAGTTGGCTGATAATAGAGATGTTCCCAGTTTTGTTTTGTTTTTTCCTTAATTCAGACTCTTGTCTTGCTTCTGATTCTAAGAAAGATTTCAATATTACACTATTGAGGAACACATTGGCTATGGATGTCCATACACAGTCATACTTCTAGTAGTTTATTTATTTTATCTTACTTCTAGTTGTTAAGTTGATTTTTATCCCCTTCTCTTTAGTGTGTGTTGGGGTGTGGTATATATATATGTGTCATAGTAGATGTGTGCAGGTCAGTTCTCTCCTTCCACTTTTGAGTTTCCAGAATCAAGCACATGTCATCAGGCTCAGCATTTGCCTGCTCAGCAGCAATTCTGCTGCCCCATATTAATCTTTAAAAGAAAGCTTTTGTTGTTGTTTTAATCTTTGGCTTTTGGGGATCTGTCACCTGCGGTGGAAATGTTTTCTGTATGATGTAAATAAAGTAATTGGTTTGGCCTATGTGGGCCACCGTAGAAGTGGGTGGAGAATCAGAGGACAGGCAAGTAGGAGAAGGGTGGAGTTAGTCAGTCTCCATCAGACCCTGAAGAAAGAAACATATAACGAAGCCAGGTGAGCCCCGGGCCGGGCCAGGTGGCAGATAGATTAATAGAAATGGGTTGATTTAAGATAAAAGAGCTAGCTAGTAATGTGCTTGAGACATAGGCCCAACAGTATAAAGTTAATATAAGTGTCTGATTCATTTCTTTGGGGGAAAAAAGCCGCCGCGAGCCAGATACAAACTCCAGGCCCAAATGGGCCCAAAAAACCTTTTACAACAGTTACCCAGCTCCCAAATAAATGCACGAGTCTTATTACTTATAAATACTCAGCCTTACTTGTGCTTATTTCTAGCCAGCTTTTCTGAACTTAAATTATCCTCTCTGGTCTTTTATTTTTCTCTATTCTATTTATCTTTCTTTACTTCTTACTCTGTGGCTTGCCGTGTAGCTGGGCGGTTGGCCCCAGGTGTCCTCTCTCTTCCTTTTCTTGTTCCTCCTTCTGTTTATTCTCTCTGCTGACCAGCCCCACCGGTTTACCACTTTCTGCCTAACTATCAGCTCTTTATTAGAACAATTAGGTGTTTTAAGCAGAAAAATTAACACAGTTTCACAGAGTCAAACAAATACAATATAAAACAATGCAACGTATCTTTGCATCATTAAACAAATATTCCACAGAATAAAAGAATGTAAAATATTATTAACTAATATTCCACAACATCTTTTATGTTTTTTATTTTTATTTTCTTTCTTACATTTATCTAACTTTTTATGCATTTGTTTTATTATTGAAGATTTTGTTGGTTTTTATTCCTTACAGTTTATTTTCTTCTTCTTTCAAGGCACCCTCTCTGCCCTTCCTCTTGTCTCTTTTGTGATTTCTCCACACCGGCTATCTTAGTCTGGTATCTAATTCTACATTTACCCTAAACAACTCTTAATGTCATAGCACAATTTTTATAATTGTGTACCATTTGATTTCTATAGCTATTGTTATGTTACTGTGGTAACAATTAGTCGTGAGTGTATTTTTATATATTGTTCAGCTTAATAGTGTTTCTGATTGTAGTAGTTTTCTTTTTCTTCTCTGGGATTTGAGTCCTTAAGAGAAGACTCCTTGAAAAGATATTCAAAGCCTAGAATTAACCAAACCAACAGATACACAAGTCATCACACAAGAAACCAAGGAACAAAAACCATGACTCCTCAAAAAGTTCTTAATTCTTCCATTACTGAGATGTGTAAAATGCCAGGAAAGAATTATAAAAGTTACATAAAAATTAAAAGTTAGTCAATTATTTCAGGGACAATATAAAGAAAAGAAGAAAGAATGAAGTAAAGAAATTGACTGGGATCTAGGGGGAAAAGTCAGAAACACATGAAAAGACCAACAATGGACCAAGAACTTGCTACTACTGATGAAGATGTGAGAAGCATGGATGAAGAAGTCAGCACTGTAGATGAAGATGTCAACATTATGGATGAAGTTATTATCATCAATGATTAAGAAGTCAGTAGCATGGATAAAGGAGTCGTCATCATCAATGATAAAGTCAGTACCACGAATGAAGTCAGAATCAGGAAGAGCAAAGCCAACACCATGGATGATGAAGTCAGCACCATGACCAAAAGTTCAGCAAGAAAATGGAGATAAGGCAAAATTAAATAAATAGAAAGGTCAGAAGACTCAGTGAATTAAACAAAACATAGTGGAAAGCATCACTAGTAGCTGAGACCAAGCAGAAGAAAGAATGCCAAGGATAGAGGGAAAAGGCCAGGAAATAGTACATTCTGACATCAATATAGAAGGAGGCGAGTAGAGAGATGGTTCGGTTACTAAGATGCTCACTGCTCTTACACGTGATCCTTGTTTGGTTCCAGCACCCACATTAGGCAGCTCACAACCACCTATAACTCCAGTTTTTAGGGATCTGATGCCTTCCTCCCTCTCTCTCTCTCTCTCTCTCTCTCTCTCTCTCTCTCTCTCTCTCACACACACACACACACACACACACACACACACACACACACACACAATGAAATAAATCTGAAATACTAAAATAAACATCTAAAGAAAGAAAATAATCAGCCTGCCTGACATTCTCAATCACTCTTAGATACAAGAAATGACAGAACAGAAGAACCCACACAGTAGAAGAAACTAATGCAGCCACCATAGTAAACAGTAAGGGGGTTCTCCAAACACTGAAAATGGGATTGCAGTATGATCCAGATGTAGCTGTCCTGGGACGTACCTGCAGGACTGAAGGCACACACATCCATGTTTATTGTAGCATTACTCACAATAGATATTTGGAATCAGACTAGATGCTTATGAACAGACAAATAGATAAAGACATGGGATATATATATATATATACACACACACACATACACACACACACACACACATTCATGTTCTATGGAGCATCCAGCCATTGAAGAGTCAAATCTTATCATATGTGGAAACTTAGATGAAATTGTCCTCTTGAGTGAAATGAGCTAAGACTTAGAAAAGAACTGCATGTCTCCTTTTATATGAAATCATTGAAAATAAAAGATAAACTGTTAATTAAAGAAAAGGGGAGCAGAGGGACAAAAGGAAGGAGAGCAGAGAAAGGACAAGAGAGCATCATGTGTTACAGCATCATGTGTGCATGCGCGTCTGGTCATAGTGACATCCACAAATTCCCTGCAATGCAGACACTTTAATAATTATAATAACAAAAATATAAAAGAAAGAAAATAGCGTTTCAAGAACACAATGCTTTTAGTTGTTTTTCACTGAAACCTCCAAATTTAGATGTTTTTTCTCAGAGACGTGCAGTTTCATTATGAATGGGAAATTGTAAGTTGCATTAATGAATCATTTGACTCTGACAGTAAGTGGAAAAATAATTAATTTGTTTTTTTATGTTTCGTGCATGAAGTAACTGGTTCCCTTGAGGATCCACCTAAAACTTTGCTTTGTTAATGGGTCTTACAAAACTCAGTAGTCTCCAGTCTGGATTTGTGTCTAGACACCAACTTCATTTATTTTCATTTTAGAAAAATCTTGGTAAATACAACGTTGAGATGAATTTAAAAAGGAGTAAAGAGAATACAGATAACCATAGTGATAAGATCATGGGAGCTCAGGGAACAAGAGCGTGCATTTGTGATCACAGCTGAGCAGCACACGGTGCAGAGAGGAGTTATTACACACGTGCTCTCATTCAGGCAGGTGGTTCTGATGCTGCCTCCTTTATAGATCAGCCAAGAAACTGCTCCTGGTCAGAAAATTTCATCTGTAATTTGCCAATATTGAACACAGACTGATGGGTTTCCCAGCATCAGGGAGCTGGGCAGGTATGTCAACTGCCTTTCTCTGCCAAACTCATCTCCTTCCTCACTCAAAGGATGCTCGCTCTCTCTCTCTCTCTTTCTCTCCTAACAATATATATTGTTAAAAATTGAGTAGATTTTTAAATAAATCTAGAAGAGCATTTTTATGTGAAGTTAAGCAAGAAAGTAAGAAAACAGAGAACTTTTGCAGGACAAAGAGAAAACACTTCTAATGTAAGTGGGTGGAGACAAGAGCCATGTGGGGATAGGATGGATGTAACTGAGTGAAAACTGGCTCTGTGTCTTATGACTAACAGACTTCTATGCAGAAAATATCCTCAAAAGCATCATCATTTTTTATTGTTGTGTTTCTATGTCAATGAAAGCTAACACTTGCATCTGTGTTGTTTGATATTCTACACGTTACTAAGCCAGCCTAGACTTGCCATTTCAGCACATTTTGTTCATAATTTCTTAAAGAAATGTATGCTTCTAAGTGTGTATTTTGGAAGCGTGACCCTGCAAAGGCTACTTTACAATGTGCTTAGTATAATAATAATAAGTCTTGACATAGAGATTCTGAAAGATAAATACACAGGCTTACCTTTATATGCAGACCTTTGATTTAAATTTGTATATAATGTACAGATGAACTTAGGAAACTAGAAAGAGAGCCATGGACCATGACAGCGGCAAAGAGGTCTTCAGGCAGTGAGAGCAAAAGAGAGGGTAAATGAATACATAAAGGTAGGAGAATGGGCAGGAGGAGGACTATGTGGGGAGGAGAGAGAGCAGTCAGATGGGAGTGACAGGGCTGTGGTGTGAACAAGAAAGATGAATAATGTGTATGAAACACTGCACTGCATGAAAGCTTAAAAACAATAAGAAAATTCTGGCTCTGAAACTACTATATTCCCTGAGATCATGACTAGAAATCTGAAAGTCAGAGTCTGGGTACTGATCTGCCTAAGCAGTCTAAATACTATCTGTAGCAGTCCACCTGTATAAACCTATAGTCTACCTCCTGTAGGGATTTGAAATGTTGACTTCTTTGTTTGGCTAAAAGAACTCTGTAAATTCCATTACCAACCTAGATGGAGGAGAATGGAATTATTTTCAACATTCACTTTTTTACTCATGATGTCAGACAAGTCACTTTATTTTACTGAAGTCACTGCTGGCTTTTAAGAGTCAAATAATTAAAATATGCAGTTCATGAACCACGGAGAAGTGTCCTGTGGTCTGTAGGATATGATGTAGTGATGGCAAAATTATCTCTGTGGCACTACAAGATCTTGTAATTTCCTCCAAAATGGTCATTCATAGTTAGGGGAATGATGGGTTAAATTTGTATCTCAAAGGTCAGAGAGACCATCACTTAAATTTAGGACACCTGTTATCTTTAACATTAAAGGAAATGTAAAGGGGGCTGATCTGACCTAAGAGTTGTTGTGTGGGGTCCCTTGATTTCTCCTCATCTGAACAGGTATGGCTTAGAAGCAGGCATGAGACGCCAGAATTTCAGCATCATCACTGAGCTGGTCCTTGTGGGGTTTTCGGATCACCCGCAGACTGAGATTCCCCTCTTCCTCTTCTTCTCTCTGGTCTACCTAGCTAACTGTTTGGGAAACACAGCTGTCATCACATTAGTGGCTCTAGGCTCCTCGCTACAGACACCCATGTATTTCTTTCTGTGCCACCTGGCTTTCCTCAATGGATTCTTCAGCACAGTTGTGACTCCAAAGATGCTCTTCAATTTTCTCACAAGCAGAAAGGTCATATCTTACCCATTCTGCCTGGCTCAGACCTACCTCACCCTATTCTTGGAGTCAACAGAGTGCTTTCTCCTTGCAGTGATGGCCATTGATCGCTACGTGGCTATCTGCTATCCACTGAGGTACCTTCTCATCATGAGCTGGGCAGTGTGTGTAGCTCTGGCGGTGGCAGTCTGGGTCATAGGCTTTTGTGCCTCAGTTGTACCTCTCTACATCAAAATCCTCCCACTCTGTGGTCCTTACATTGTTGATTATCTTTTCTGTGAACTTCCCATTCTTCTGCACCTGTTCTGTTCAGACACATCTCTGCTAGAGACCATGATGGCCATTGGAGGAGCTGGTACAGTACTATTTCCTTTTCTTCTGATTGTTCTCTCCTACCTTCGCATCTTGGTGGCTGTAATAAGAATAGACTCAGCTGAGGGCAGAAAAAAGGCCTTTTCAACATGTGCTTCACACTTGGTTGTAGTGACCATATATTATGGGACAGGGCTGATCAGGTACTTGAGGCCCAAGTCCCTTTACTCGGCTGAGGGAGACAAGCTGATTTCTGTGTTCTATGCGGTCATCGGTCCTGCACTGAACCCATTCATCTATGGCCTGAGGAACAAGGAAGTGCAGAATGCCATGAGGAGAGTGATAGAGAAATATAAAAATGCACAAGAATCACGTTCTAGAATC
Organism: Sigmodon hispidus; assembly: GCA_004025045.1. Classification (NCBI taxonomy): domain Eukaryota; kingdom Metazoa; phylum Chordata; class Mammalia; order Rodentia; family Cricetidae; genus Sigmodon; species Sigmodon hispidus. Next base: position 57,228 of record PVIH01004153.1, read on the forward strand.
CTAGGGAGTTGATCACTGTATTCATTTGCCTAACAGGTTCACGGCCACATTCTGTTAAGACTAAATCTCACTGGTAGTAATTTCAGCTTACCAGAACTGCTGATGAAGATACTCAGACTTTGATAAACTTCTCCCCAAATATTTTTTTTATATTTGTCACCTCTATGGGCAAATATTGATGTGTATTAACTAAGAGTCAATATGTCATCTGTCAACTCAATCAAATATGTATAATATATGCAAGAATATACATGAATGCATGAATTCATATCCACAATGTTGTCACTCATCACATTCTCTATTTTATAGTTCTATCCTCTCTCTCTCTCCCTTCTCTCTCTCTTTCTCTCCCTCTCCCTCTCTCTCCCTTCTCTCTCTCTCTCTCTCTCTCTCTCTCTCTGTCTATCTCTGTCTCTCTGTTTCTGTCTCTGTCTCTCATTTTGGTTTTTTGAGACAACGACTCACTCTGTAGCTCAGGTTGGCCTTAGCTGGCATTGCTGATGCGTACCACCACACTTAGACTGGGTTCAATTTCAATCCATTCACAAGATCTCGCATTGTGACAATGCTAGGTTTCTGGTCCCTAATCAACTGCACTTCATTGAGGAATTCAATCTCTAGGTAAACCCTTGCTATTCCAGAATTAAAAGCAATGAGAATTATGCAACATGCATGTGATTCAATTTTACAAGATGAAACCATGTGTTACTAATGAGAAATGTGCTGAAAACTGAAACCAAGATATTGTGCCTGCTGGACAGCAATGAGCTTCACCACAGGCACCAATGAGCAATATTTAAAGAAGTTCAGACTTCCATTCTTGTTTCATTTATTTGTTTGTTTGTCTGTTTGTTTATTTAAATGTCTGTATTGCTGAATTATTTTAGGAAAAGTGTGTGCTTTCTTTAAATTTAAATTTATAGAAAGACATACTACTTTTATGAATATCCAAGTTAGGTTCCCAGTACCCACATCAGGTGGCTTATGATGCTCTCTAGCTCCACAGGCACTAATGTCCTCTCTGGCCTTTCTTGGTACTTAATGTACTCACATGTGCACATCCACATCCAGACAAATATACATACACATTACTATATATGTATACACATATATAGTAAAATTAAAAGATATTCTTTAATTTTAATTATTTCACATGGATGATAGCTCAAAAATAACAGTAATTTTATTAACTTATATATACTTAGATAGATTGGATATAACACATAAACAAGTATATATTTCAAAGGCTAGATACTGGTTGATGTAATATTGCTAATTTTGGAGACAATGTGTACATTTAGTTCATGTTCAGCCATTTGTTGTGCAAAGATCTCTATATGAAAAATCAGGAAAGCTGCTATATATGTAGATAAGCATATTCTTTTAAAAGTAAACCCATGTTGTCACTATTCTAAAGACATTGTGTCCAATTCCTGTCTTACTAATTGCCATTGGCAGTTGATGCTTCCACACTACTAAAAATTCCATTTTATAGGCTGGCAATGTGTTCAGAATAGATTAAAAAAAATAATAATTTACTTTTACTTTATGTGCATTGTTGTTTTGCCTGCACATATATCTGTGCAAGGATGTCAGGTCTCTTATAACTGGAGATACAGATGGTTATTAGCTGCCCTGCGTGTGCTGGGAATGGAAACCAGATCCTCAGAAGAAGCTTTCAGTGCTCTTGACCACTGAGCTGTCTCTCCAGTGCCTCAAATAGATGGTATATCCATGTGGTAGTTAAATGTAAAGCCTAAGGAATCATTCTGATCACAGTTTTCCCTACCTCCTCCCAGTTCCTCCCCCGGCTCCCCCTTCGCCCCCATTCATCCCTCTTCGGTTTCTATTCAGAAAAGTGTAGGCTTTCCATGAATATCAGCCAGCTATTGCTCATCCTTTTTAAAATTTGAATATTAATTACCAATATTAACTCTCATATCCCATAGCCCATAGCATACAATAAATACACCTGTGTATCTGTATGCATATCTGTGGATTATAGAATGAATACAGTGAAATGAGATTGAGAAATCCAAAGGATTATGAACCAGCCAGCACTGGGAGGGGCTGCAGCTGGAACTACTGAGTCAGGTTTGAGGGAGAAGCTGCACAGTTCAGCTTAAATCCATATTCAAACCTGTTCACAGCAGGAAACGTGTCAGAAGACAGGGATAGTGGGTCAGGACCAGGTCCAGGAAAGCAAATGGGTGGATTGGCAGGTAGCTGAGCAGGCCTCATCAAAGGCAGAGCAACAAACCAATTGGAAATGATAGGGGGAGTCCAGAGTTCCCTGCTCCTGACACCCAGGTCATAGATTAGTATGAGGCCACACTATTCCACTATTAAGGGTTTATCACTTCTTGTGTGTCTGATAAGTTCTAAGGCCTAGTTTTCTGATACGATTGTAATATATCCATTTGTCCTCACACTTCCAGTTCTCTCCAATAAACATATGTTGGCTCCCTTCTAGTCCCAGGAATAGTCAGTCACCAGCCTGCACTGGAGTGGGTGGTACCTGGCAGATGGAGAAGTCTCTGGGTCCACCCAGAAGCTATAATCATCCTTCTCTCTCAAAATGTAATCAAAAGCTGCTTATACAATGGAATCTCTTAGGATAATGCACAGCTGTAAAGACTACTGTTTTATACAACGTAAAGCATTTTCAGACACAGCCTGAGGTCAACGTGCAAATGACTCTTTTATGGAGTTCTCATAGGTCTCGGAGTTTCATTTCAATTCCAATGATGCTAAATATCTAGCTGCTACTAAGTAAAAGTCCCAAGACCACAGATTCTTCTGCTTTCCAGTGGTTCTCATTGTTACCAGGTTAACTGTTAGTATTTTGCATGTGGGGGAGACATGAAACATTCGCTGGCAGATGCCACACAAACTTTCTTTAGGGATTTGGATATCTGGAGGAGGGGGGAAAAGGAAGGAAGGAAGAAAGGAAGGAAGGAAGGAAAAGAGAAGGCAGAAAAAAAGGACCCACTGCCACGTGTTATTTCTTTTTAAGAGAGCAGGTGAGCATGCAGCCACACCTGGGAGCACGCTCTTGGGGGCGGGGGGGTGCCGTGGTCATTCCCCAACATAGCCACTCCTAGGGCTGCAGCAAACTCGTGGGCAGCATGTCTGGAACACACCTACATTTCACCCTCTTGTTAACTATTAAAAAAAAAAAAACTAGTTTTGTAGGAAAGGGGAAGTGAACGGAGTCGTAGTGATCATGTGCTACTTCTGGCTGGCTCAGGGGCGAAGATGTCTTCAGAAGTCAATTTATTTTTGCAGTCTGAGAGTTGAGGTCACAGGATGACGAATCTTAGTGTTCTCAGAGTCTTTTGCTGGTAACTGTCTAGGCTTTAGCTCTGAGCTGCAGACTGGAATCGAGCTGAAATAGAAAACCCAGAGACGGGGTTAAAATGGTTCAAGTAGCTTTCAGTCTCTCTCTCTTGGTTTTTGGAGTTAAAGAGGAGGCTGTGAGGGAGAAGGGAAGGCCAAAGTGAAATACTTCGGAGTCTTTTGCAGATAATTGTTTTGGCTTTAGCTCTGAGAAGCTGGAACCAAGCTGAATCGAAAAACTCAGAAAGGGAGGATTTTTTTCTCAGTGCTCTTAGGAGCGCATTTGTGAGGCATTTAAAAACTCGATGACCTTTATTTAGGATAAATACGGCTGCTAGGTTTGGAGTTTAGGTTTGGAAGCATGTGAGCAGTTGAATTTGAAATGTGGAAGTTTTAGAAACTGGTACGTGGCAGGGAGGAAGCTTTAAAGAGTAAAGCTGGAAGATAAGGTTTAGAACCGAGATATAGAAAGGGAAAACTCTTTCTATCCGCCCGTGAACTTGCAAAAGTTAGCTTTTGTCAAATATTAAGGTTGGGGAGCCATTAAGCAGCTATTTTGAGTAATCTAAGGGGTTTCTAGTGCAAAAAAACAGATAAGCTTGGTGTTTCGCAGGCTTGTTCTTTGTTATTGAAACTCAAAGGGGATCAGGAACTCTCTAAGCCTGGGTCATCACCTAGCTGAAAGATCCCTTGGGAAAGCATGACCTTGATGGCACTCTGCCAGTTCATCAACTAAGTGGCACATTTGTACTCAGATTTATGCCAAAACCTCTAAGCCCTCATCAGTGCAAAGGGGAGGGCTCTAGGGGTACACACCTACATGACACTAGCCACCTCAAAGGCCCGTCAGCCATGCAGCATGCATCCATGCATTGACACGAGGTGCCTGCCAGCAAGAGCACCCAAGAGAAACATCAGTGTGTGCCCCTGCAGACAAGTCCGTGGAGGAGACTCAATAACAGGAAAACCAGGAGTGAAGGAAAACTTACTAGGTGCTGTGGCCGGGCAAATGTTAGGCGGGTCTGGCAGCAACCCTTGGATCAGGCTTTTTAGCTTATGTGCACCTAAGTCTAGGAAGAGGCCTTCTCAGGTTTCGGCACCAAATGTTAGTATTTTGCACGTGGGAGAGACACGAAACATTTGCTGCTAGGTGCCACACAGAGTTTATTTAGGGGGTTCGGATATCTGGAGAAGGATAGGGGAGGAAGAAGGAGAAGAGAAGGCAGAAAAAAAGGACTCACTGCCAAGTGTTATTTCTTTCTAAGAGAGCGGGTGGACATACAGCCACGCCTAGGGGCATGACACACCTGGAGCTTGCTCTGCACGTCTGGAACACTCCTACCTTAACCGCACATAAAGTTATATATACAACTCATATTCTTTTTTAAAAATTATTTATTTTTATTTTATGTGTAAGGGTGTTTTACCTGCATGTATGTCAGTGCACCACATGCATGCCTGATGCCTGTGGAGACAAGAAGAGGGTATCAGGTCTCTTGGGATTGGAGTTACTGATGACTGTGGGCCACCACATGGTTGCTGGGAATTGAACTCAGGTGCTCTATAAGAGCAACCAGTACTCTTGACTAGTAATCCAGCCCCTGAATCAACTCAAATTCTTATACTGACTGTTCATACACTTGAGAAGCTACTGGAACTTCTTTTTAATTCTGTAAAAATTAACTCATTCTCACATTTATTTAGACCAAATAATGTACCACTTCAAAAATAAATATGGATTAGCTAGTGATAAAATGCAGATTATAAATTCTTAATTAATTTAACAGATATGTCCATAAGGGAAAACAAGGACCAAAATAGACACCAAGAAGAGTGATGATGGGCGGGGACCTCTGGGGATTAATTAGGAGAAAGTTTCTGCTCAAGTAATGATTGTGTGATCTTTCTAGAAATCTTAATGGGATATACAAGAAAGAAAGTTTTTTTTAAGAGTCATATATGTTTGTGTGTGTCTGTGTGTGTGTGTCTATCTGCCTGTCTGTCTGTCTGTCCATCCAAATGACATGGCATGCATGGGGAGGGCAGAGGACAACTTGCAGAAGTTAATTCTCCTTCTACCACATGGATCCTGGGAATGAAACTTAAGTTGTCAGGCTTGATGGCAAACGCTTTCACCTGCTGAGCACACTGCCCATTGTGGGACAATCTCCCAGAGGACAGCAGGTCTTTAAATAGTTGGTCTAACTAGTAACAAAAGATGAACAATTAAATACATTTATTTAATGTAAATATATCAACTAAATTAGAGCACCTGGTAACTTGTTTCTCTCTAATTACAAAGAAAGCAGAAAAATGGTGTGTGTGTGTGTGTGTGTGTGTGTGTGTGTATAAAATGTAAGCCCAACATCAGTTCTTTGAAACAGATTCAGTCAAGTAAAATTTAATATGTTACTAGATACTTGGAAAAATAAAATTTTGCCCTCTTGGCTTTGTGTTACAAATTAGAAGTGTTGCCAGAAATCAGGATCTCCTCCTGGGCTCTTAGTCTCATTAATCAAAGGACTGAAGAATGGACACAAAAGCAAGCTAGAGGAGGTTTTGATTAGAATTTAAAAGAGAAAAACAAATCTCAACATCTGCCCAGAGGAGGAAAAATGGAGAAGAAAAAGCCAAACCTTTTGAGTTAAGCAACCATGCCATGGAAGTCCCCTACATGGGGGGGGGGGGGGGGGGGGGGGGGGGGGGGGGGGGGGGGGGCGGGGCAGGCGGAGGCTTTAGAGAATAAGGAAGCCCAAAATATCAGAGAAAGAAATGCTCTGAAAGAAAGATAGAATCTATCTTGGGTGGAGACCTACATTGCTGTTTGATGGTTCAATCATCTAACCAAGGGACCATTCCAGGAAGAAGGGACCATTCCAGGAAGAAGGGACCACCCCCAGGAAGAGAGATTATTCCTAGGAAGGCAGAGCCACCCATTGCTATGTATGCTAAAGAGATGAGTGGAATAATTATTGCTTTATTGAGATTCCATACTTTTTCTTTCCATCCACCTTCTAGTAAAAGAACAGAACTGTCACCATCCTGAGAACAGGCCTCCATGGTGACTGGGAGCTGAATGCAAGCCCCAAAATGTTCAGTGACAACAGAATTCAAAACAAACATTCTGGACACAGTCAAACAGGAGGCATGGCAGTAAAATTTTACAAGAGCCAGATATCTCTGCAGATATTCCATATCTGGCATGAATCCTATCCGCGTTCTATAATCATTGACAATTTCACGCCTATAGCCTGACCAATAGTTTCAAAAGATTACCTCACTCTGTGTCCTTTACCCAGTTCAAGACATACAGCTCCCTGCTTGTGGTTTTTCCCTATATAAGCCCTTTGCAATCAGGGCTTGGGTCTTCTACACTGTCTTGGAGAGTAAAGGGGAGGGGACTGGACTTGTTAGCTTGTTAAAAGTGTCTCTAGAGAGAGGAGGGAGAAAAAAAGAGAGACTTGGTCCTACCTTAGGGAATGTCTTGTTACTCTCACTTGTGAATAGCCAAAATGCCTGTAAGGGAATGTGGAATTCAGTCTCTTAAAGGGGGCAGACAGGAATGATTCTTGAAATCAGCAAGGAAAGCTGAGAAATGTAACCTTTCACATGGAAACTATCAGAACTCATGGGTTCCTGAAGTAAATTATTTGAAGAAATTGATGCCAAAGATTTTTGGGCTGATAGCCCAGCTGGACTGAACATTAGTTCTTTGATAAAAAAGCTCTCTCTAGTGAAGAGTTTAAACTTTCCCACTGAATTTAGTTTTAGTTAGCTGAGAGGGGTAAAACAAGTTTCTCCCCCAACAAAGGGCCATTATTCAATAACACCCATAGTCAGGGACAAGGGAGATAGTGTGTATACAAGGCCCCACAAATGTCTCAAGGACAAGTCCTGCAATCACAGCTTCTGAGTCATGTCCAGACTTGCCCAAACTTGCTCAAGTATGCAAAATGGTAAAACGGAAGTTCATCCAATTAAAAGTATACTAGTGTAACTGCTGTTTGCTTAATAAATTATGAGATGACCTAACTTTTCCTGAAACTCCCCTTCCATGCATTTATTTGGAGGCTCCTTTCATGGTTGCCATCATTTTGTGCAGGTGTTTGACCCTGCATGTTGGTAAATAAACGCTGTTTGTTCTTGTGTGCTATTTCAGTTTGGATCTTCCTTCAGCTTTTTCCTCAGACCCTTACATCTGAAAATCTTGAATTTCAGCCAGGGGTGGTGGCACATGCCTTTAATCCCAGGATTTGGAAGGCAGAGGCAGATAGATTTCTGTGAGTTTGAGGCCAGCCCAATCTACATAGTGAGTTCTAGGAGAGCCAGGTCTATGCAGAAAAACCCTGTTGTTAATCCCAAAGATGGGAGGGGAAAGGTCACCAACTCAAATTATCATGGCCAAATTAACTAAAGTAAGCAATTAATTAAAACACAGGTAGGTTGTAAGATGGTTGTTACAACTTTTTGAAACGAAGACATAATTGCAGTCTGGTCTTCAGGTAATCATAATAAGGTGACCAAAATAACCATTTGAAACAAAGACTTTGGTCGTCATTTCCAGAACAGGACCATTTGAGGTTAAGGTTCCAGGTGGGGCATAGCCCAATCTTGAAAAACACTGAAGGAGTTAAATTTCTCACTTGCATATGGACCAACGCCCATGTTTGCTAAAGGATTAAATGAGTCTCCCCAAGTAAAGCAGGAAATAAAATATTTGCTTAAGGAATTGTAATAAATAAAAATGTAAAGCCTGTCACAAAGGAGTTATTTAGTTATTTAGTTATATATATATATATATATATATATTTTAGTTTTCTCTTTACAAACTGCCATTTGCCTAAGGGTCACATCTGTCTCCCCTCTAACCAGAGGCAGGCCTTTGTCCCTGCTGAACAAATATCACCTCCCCCTCTCTCTGGCTTTTTACAACTTTTTGAAACGAAGACATAATTGCAATCTGGTCTTCAGGTAATCATAATAAGGTGACCAAAATAACCATTTGAAACAAAACCATTCTTCCTATCTCTCTCAGATAAGGAAACTTATAACTAAGTTAACCTTAGGGATGACAAAGCATGAGGTAGTAAAACCCATGGCACTGGGGATACCAAATGATAACCCTAACCCTAACCCTAACCCTAACCCTAACCCTAACCCTAACCTTAAGACTATGATTGTGCTGCCTGTTCTAACTGGTCAACCCTTAGTTAAACCCTTTACTAAATGTGTAGTTCTGATTTTGTGATTTTTGTGAAGATTTTATCTGTTTTGACTGGTTGACCTTTGGTTGAACTCAACACCTGTATATTCCCTCTATATTGTTTATGAATTCCAATATCGAAAACACTCTCTTCTCCTATTCCAGTGTGGAGCGAATACAGATTTTTTTGGTGTGGTAAAGATTTTTTAACTTTTGTAATACTACTTCCTTTAAGAGTTCTTTGATCTAAAATTGGGGATATAATACAGAGGTTTGACCATAAACAGAAATGATCCTAAAGCCTTGTCTTTTACTATAAGATGGTTTTTAACCCACAGGTGAAGGCAGGCTGGTTCATCACTTGCAAAGAAAAACAATGAATCTTGAACTTCAGTGACTTCACTGTTCAGAAAAAAAATCACATGTGAAATCCCTTAAATAAAATGTATTGAGTTTACAATTTTAAGAATGTCTCTGCATCCTAGAGGTATGTCGCTTGCAGTTTCAGTGAAAGCAAAAAACCAGCCTGCCTCTGTTTTAGACTTAAAAGCTATAGCAAAGACAAACCAGGTTCATTCCTGTTTATGATTAAATCTGTTTCTCATGAATTGGCTATGCCCCAGCTTAATTACAAATGGCTCTGTACTGCCTGTTCCCGGAAAGAACAACCATGCCTTTGCTTCAGGAGGTCGTGATCCCATTCACTTGATATCAGTCCTTGCCTTCTTTTCTTTTCGATTCACATCTCCATCTTCTCCTCCTACCTCGTTTCTTTAACAGTCCTTAACAGCCAATCCTCTCACTCCTGTAAACACACTCAGAGCTGATAATTTTTTATTTCTCCCCAATAAAAAGTAAAAGGTCTGGTATATGCTCAGGGTACCCCAAGACCAAGTTCTTAGCATAAAAGAGATTTATTTGCTCCAGGGAGACAAAGGGCAGAGAATAAGAAGCAAGGAGAGGAGATAGAAATTGAAAGGCCAGTGGATTAGAAACAGAAGATAGAGAATAATAGAGAAAGGGAAAGAAACAAGGAAGGAGCCAGAGAGAGGGGGAGGTGATATTTGTTCAGCAGGGACAAAGGCCTGCCTCTGGTTACAGGGGAGACAGATGTGACCCTTAGGCAAATGGCAGTTTGTAAAGAGAAAAGGGGAAACCTTATGTTAGGGTGATGTGTTTAATCTTGGTTGGGTGTGTTTATTAGGGCAGCCAGGGGGAGGCTTTTAATTGTTGGATTTCAATACTTTGATAGCTGGGCCTTGACAGTCAGCCTCAGGAGGAGGAAGTGGACAGATAAGGAAACAGACCTTGGGGTAGCTAGCACTTTAGAAATGTAATCTAACAGTTTAGCAAGGCAGAAGGAATGGGGAAGGGCAAGGGCTGCCAGGGCCACGTTTGCCATGCCAGCTAGAGCCTCTTCAAAAGGGATCTCAAAAGGCCAGTAAGGGCTGCTCTCTAAGATCCTGACTTAAGGTGACACAGCCAGCTCACCTCCTGGGTCATTTCTAAAGTAAAGCTTGCTTCAGTTAGATAGTCGTGGATTCGGTCTTTTTCCTTGCAGTTTTCAGGTACAACAATAACGTTTAGTCATACACATTTTTTATAGTTCTTCTGACTTTCCCATCTTTAAATATATTGTATGATTCACATTTTCCTAGTTTAAGAAATTAGACTTGACAGGTAGAAACTATATATAATATGATGGCTTGCTATTGTTATGCTCATGTCTAGAAATTCCCAATGATCACCATGGAGTTGGACATGCTATAACATGCATGAGGTCTTTATTGTTACATATAGGTTCCAAATGAACCCGGGTCAATAGCCTCGTTCAGACACAGCTGAAAGCTAACCCCACAGTCCCAAGGAGAGGGAAGCTTTAAGGAAAAATCTATGTAAGCAAGATACTCCATGTCTTGGCATTTCAGGATTGGGCAAAAAGGTGCAGGTATAGTAGCTATTAGCTGAACCTTCTGGCGTGAACCTGACTTTTGAATCTATTAGCTGTCAGGCACACTCCCAGACCTGGGCCCTGCCCTCATGTACCAAATATATGGATGAATCCATGTCCTCACACTATATGTATATATTGCCTAATGATTAAATCCATCTGATTAATGGCCTTATATACTATTTGTTTTATATATAGTGAGTGTCAGGCCCAAAGGAGCCCTGGACAAATGGCTGTCTGTGGTGCCTATTGACATACTAAAGTTCATGCTGGCCTCAGGGCACTCTCAATATCACCTGTGGCTCTTTTTGGCTCCTTCCCCCCAACTTCTCCAGCTCATGGACTTCTGATGCTCTGCTTCTCATTTCTACATAGCTCTGACAGTTAAGCCTTGTGATATAGTGGGATTCAGGCATTAGCTGGGGAAGCTTACAGGCATATCTCTGGGGTACCAGCATTCAGAATGGGGTGTGGCCAGACCCCATTGAGATCCCAGGCACACTGACCTCCCTTCATGTTTGTTCCTGGTAGCAGATTAGCCATCCGGCTTGGGACAGTTTCACCCTCCAAGAACTGTCTTAAGGTTCAATTTGTATCGTGAGTGTTTGTATACCCCTCAATAAATATTAATCCTTTATATGATATGTTGCAAGTAAATATTTATGCAATATCTGGTGCCCAACATGAAGCTTGAACCCATAACCCTGAGATTAAGAGCTCCTTACAATAATGTCTGGGTCCTATTTTTATCTTCCTGTCATGGTCGTACTCTCTGCCTTTGTCACCTTCATGACCTGGTTCAATCTACTAACCATGCCTACTCTACTAGTTTCTCTCCCTGCTCTGGGACTCTTCTAGATGCTTCTGGCTGCCCATTTCCTCATATCTACAATAAAAAGACAAAAAAAAAAAACCTTCCCCTCAATTCTACCTTGGAGTGGTCATGTCCTCAATGAGAACATTTAAAATCTTCATAGAAATGTTTTACTACAAAGCAAACTATTAATGGTCAGAAATACTTTAATTAATACAGAGCCCTTAAACCTTTTGATCTTACCAGCTTAGGTGTGTGATTAACCAGTCTAGTTTTCAGCCCTGGCAACAACCATCATACTCTTGGCTTCTACACACCTGTTTTAAAAAGCATACGTGAGTAAGGTCATAAGGCGATGCTGTTAATTTCCATTATCATGATTTTCTCTGAGTTCATTCATATTGTAAACAACAAATTTTCCCCCTTTGAAGACTAAATAGGACTATGCACATAGGGTACACACTCAAAACTGTAAGAACGAAATGCTAAAATTTAGACTAGCTATCTGTTCAAACCCATGTCTACAACAGCCCTTCCCCTCTGCAGACTGGGCAGACACTGTTGAGTAATTGAATCTTTGGCTAACAGACTTCCAGTTGCAGGGTTTCTCACCTGGGGAAAATGATTTTACATCAAAGCAGTGGCCACACTTCCTGCTCTCCATCCCTTGCTCTGCCTCCTACCTGGATATCAGACAGCCTAGCTGCAGGTTCCTGTTGTGAAAACAATCCATTCCTCAGAGAGCTATAAAAATAAACTCCCCCTCCTTCCAAGTGGGCCCTGATTCCTCAGAAGCACCTTGTGCAGTCTTTGACACTGGAACCTGAGCTTTTCAGAGCTCTTATCTTTCTGTCTGTCCATGGCATCAAAAACTCTTCTTTCTTATAAGCTTCTTATTCTCATCAATTTTTCTCATGTCTTCTTGCACCCTTATCTGAGACCTTAGGCACACATCAGCTTTTCTTCATTCATTCCCCTGCAGGATATCAAGACTGACAGATTATGTGATTTGTGTGACTAGAGCTGAAATAAATATGGTGCATCTCTGAATTTAATGGAGGCCTTTTCTCTTGTCTCATGTAGGCTTTAACTGGAGTTGGAGTGTAGGAAGCTCACAGCCATACAAAACTTCCAAGAAGCCAGTTGCCTCCAGGTTCTTAACTTGCATAAATTCAAAGAATAAATTGATGGGCAACACAGGAATTAGCTTTATTATAAATTCATAGGTAGGAGTTTTAAGAGTCAGCAAAACTCTGGAACACCCAGAGCAGGTCCCCAGAGAATGAGCACCATTGAGGATCACAGCCTTGGAGTTAGAAAGGTTTTACCACATGGAGATGAACAGTCAGTCCAGTTCCCACTCACGGTGTCTATGTATATCTGTTTTTCAGTTATGTCTTTATGTGTTGATCCCAATAAAGGGTATCACTTAGAAGGAGAGAAGGAACACCCCCCCCCCCACACACACACACACACACCTGCTGCCAAAGATATTTTGGCTTAAACACTTCTGGCATCTCTGGTCTCTGGCATGAATAAAGCTGTTGACAGGGCCAAAGACATTTACAACTTTTAACCAAGGATAGATACTATTGATTTTCAGAGTACTCTGCCCTAAACAGCCTGATCAATTTCTATGTCCTGTTGAGCCAGCTAGCAGGGTCTCCAACACCACGGATCGCCGTGAGTGAAGATCCTGCACTGTGACCACCATGGGAAATGCCTGGCCCGTGAGTCAGGTCCCAGGAGAATCACAGGTGAAGACGAAGGTAAGTGATTCACCAAGGGGCAGGCATTAGGCAAGAATGAGGTGTTCTTGTCAGGGCTTAAGGAATCTCTTCAAACACGAGGAACAAGGGTTTAAAAAAAAAAATGATCTTAAGAGGTTTTTGGAATTTATTGTTGACATCTGCCCCTGGTTTCCACAGGAGGGGATGATTGATTCAAAAAGATGGGGAAGGGTAGGTAATTGTCTCCAGGATTATTATAATGCCTTTGGGCTTCAGAAAGTCCCTGTTTATGCATTTTCTTATTGGAATTTAGTAAATGATGTTTTAAGAATATATAATTTCCCAGATATCCAGGTAGTTATTATGGAGGGAGGCATTGAATTGAAAGGCCATTGTAAGAGAAACCCCCCTTCCACAAGCTCTGCTAATTGTAGACTTACTGGAAAATGTTACACCCTGCTCTCACACCCTATAATCAGGAAGTTAGCCTAGCCCGCCGTGCTTAAAATACCTGATGTCTAATGTAACTCGGAATTTGTTTACCCACCCAGATTCCGAGAAAAAACCACAAAGACATCTGGCCCGGCCAGATGGCTGCACTCTGGAAGACCCTGTTCTCCTGCCCTGGTAGAACTGCCCCATAAAAGGCCTGTGAGTCTTGGATTTGGGGTCACCAGCCTCTTCTCGTGCTATGTGACCCTCGAGCTTGTGTTCAATAAAGCTTCTGTGCGACCCGATATCAGAGTGAAGCTCTCTGTTCTGGACGCCGACTCTAATATTTGGAGGTCCCACTGAGATCGGTAAGGATGGTGGTGAGTCGGTGGGGAAGCAGCTGTTCGGGTGACCCATGCAGACCCTCGGACTGTGGGGGACAGATATGTCCTGAACCCACAGGCTGCAGCTCTGGAGGATGCTCTAGAGTGTGGGGACCCTGAGATAGGGGCCCCGTCTGGTTCCCTTCTGCCTACGAGATTTTTCAGACGGCCCAGGCCAATAGATCATCTTTTGGTTTTGTTTTCTTTACCATTTTGCCGGCTTGTCTCGTTTGTGTGTTGTGTCTTGATTTTTGTGTCCTTTTGTGTCTGTCTTTATCTGTTTGGAATGGGGCAGTCTGCCTCCACCCCTTTGTCCCTAACCCTCTCTCACTGGTCTGAAGTGACGGACCGCGCTTCAAATTTAGCAGTCCAGGTGAAGAAAGGGAAGTGGCAAATTTTCTGTTCGTCTGAATGGCCCACCTTCAGAGTTGGGTGGCCAGTGGATGGTACCTTTGACCTTAACATAATTCGGGCAGTAAAACAAAAGATTTTTATTCCAGGTTCACATGGACACCCGGACCAGCAGGCCTATATTTGGGTGTGGGAGGACTTGGTGGCTGACCCTCCTAAATGGGTCCGGCCTTTCTTGACTGTTCCTTCCATTCCTCCTGCTCTGCTTCTGCTTCTGCTCCAATTCTCGCAGCAAAACCTTCCCAGCTGACTCCATCTCCTCCTCAGCCTCCCCTACCTGAATGACCTCATTTCATTTGATTTAGACCTCCTGCCTCCCTATCAGTCTGAGTCACGACCGCAGGTGGGAGCAAGATCTGTGTCTGTCTTGGTCTCCCCGTTAGGCCCAGCACAAGGAACTCACCAGAGGAGAGCAAGGCCTCCAGAGGAAGCCCCTCCAGCTATCACCTTGCCTTTGCACCCCATCAGGGGGACAGTTGATGACGGGGCTGGGGGAGACATGCCTGCTCTCCAATACTGGCCCTTTTCCTCTTCTGACTTATATAACTGGAAAAATAATAACCCTACATTTTCTGAAGACCCCACCAGGTTAACTGCTCTCTTAGACTCCATCATGTACTCCCACCAACCAACTCGGGATGGCTCTCAACAACTCCTAGGGGTCCTCTTCACCACTGAAGAGAGGCAGCGCATCCTCTTGGAGGCCAGAAAACTGGTCCCCGGACTGGATGGGCAACCAACACAGCTCCCCAACCTGATTGATAAGCACTTTCCGTTGGGATGACCAGCCCGGGACCTTAACACCCCAGAAGGTAGGGAGCATTTGTTCACCTATTGCCAGACTCTAATGGCAGGTCTCCATGCAGCGGCCAGAAGGCCCACTAATTTGGCTAAGGTAGGTGAGGTTATTCAGGGGCCTGAGGAGACCCCCTCCACCTTCCTTGAAAGGCTCATGGAAGCATATAGGAGATATATGCCCTTTGACCCTCAATCAGAAGGACAAAGGGGGGCAGTAGCAATGGCTTTTATAGGACAGTCAGCCGCAGATATAAGGCATAAGCTACAGAGACTGGATGGTTTACAGGGTCTGAGCTTAAGAGATTTAGTCAAGGAGGCAGATAAGATTTTTTATAAGAGAGAAACTGCCAAGAAGAAAGAAGCAAGACTGGAGAGGGAGAGAGATGAGAAGGAGAAGCAGAAGGAAAAACGGCGCAACCGGGATCTGTCAAGAATCCTTGCAGTAGCGATAAGAAATAACCCAGGGCCCCGGGGGAGAAGAGGTCGACCGCCTCTGAAGCCCAACCAATGTGCATACTGCAAGGAAGAGGGCCACTGGGTGCGAGAATGCCCAAAGAAACCAAAAGGACGGGGCCGACCAATTCTAGCCCTCGAGGACTGAGGAGGTCAGGGTTCGGTGCCCCTCCCCGAGCTCCGGGTAACCTTTGAAGTGGAGGGGACCCCAGTCGACTTTGAAATAGACACAGGGGTGGTCTTCTCAGCTATCCAGCAGCCCCTCGGACCCCTGTCCTCCCACAAGTCTCTAGTCCAAGGAGCTAATGGGAGTAAGGAAAGACCCTGGACCACCCAAAGAACTGTCAACCTCGGGAAAGGCACTGTACAGCACTCCTTTTTAGTCCTCCCCGACTGCCCTGCGCCTCTCTTGGGTAGGGATCTCCTGACAAAACTAGGAGCTCAAATAACTTTCACTACCCAAGGGCCTGAGTTGAAGTTTGCTCATCCCATGGTCAGAGATCTTCGCCTCCTTACCCTAGAACTTTTGGCAGCAGAAGAGTACCAGCTGTATGGAACCACCTTCCCTGCAGCTCAGCTAGCCATGAAACTGGATAATGAAGAATGGACCCGTAAGTTCCCGGAAGCCTGGGCAGAGACCGGAGGATTTGGATTGGTGATAGAACTGCCACCTGTTGTGGTCACCTTAAAACCCACCACTGTTCCGGTCTGGGTAAGGCAGTACCCCCTCAGCTGGGAGGCTAGAGAGGGCATTAAACCCTATATAGAGAGATTCCTGAAGCTTGGCATACTAAAACCATGCCAATCAGACTGGAACACTCTGCTTCTACCAGTAAAAAAGTCAGGAACTAATGACTATAGGCCCGTCCAAGACCTGTGGGAGGTAAATGCTCGGGTAATGGACATACATCCCACAGTACCCAACCCTTACAACCTCCTAAGTACGCTGCCCCCAGAGCCTAACTGGTATACAGTTCTAGACTTGAAGGATGCTTTCTTCTGCCTGCCTCTCCACCCAGACTCTCAGAAACTTTTTGCTTTTGAATGGTCAGATCCTGAGAAGGGGAGAACAGGACAATTAACCTGGATCAGGCTTCCCCAGGGATTCAAGAACTCCCCAACTATCTTCGATGAGGCCCTACATACATCGAGACCTCCGAGAGTTCCGAGAAACAACCCCTGAGGTCACTCTTCTACAATACGTCGATGACCTTCTACTGGCAGCTGACGATTGGGACACTTGCAGATGGGGAACTGAGCAACCGCTGAGTACCCTAACCAAATTGGGGTACCGGGCGTCCGACAAAAAGGCACAGATTTGCCAGAACAGGGTCATCTTCTTCGCTACTCTCTTGAAGGGGGAAAAAGATGGCTGACGGATGCCTGGAAGAAAATGGTGGCCAACATCCCAATCCCATCGGACCGCCGTCAGCTGTGGGAATTCCTAGGTGCAGCAGGATTCTGTCACCTATGGATTCCAGGATTCGCTGCCATAACAGAACCATTTTCCCCCTTGCTCAAGGAGAAGAACCCCTTTGTCTGGCAGGAAGAACACCAGACAGCATTTGAAACATTGAAGAAAGCACTCCTATCAGCTCCCGCCTTTGCTCTCCCTGATGTGAGTAAGCCTTTCACCCTGTATCTCCATGAAAGAAGTGGGGTGGCGGTTGGCATATTAGCACAAGCCCTCGGCCCCTGGAAGAGGCCCGTCACCTACCTGTCCAAAAGACTAGACCCGGTGGCAAGAGGGTATCCTACTTGCCTCTGGGCAGTGGCAGCAGCAGCCACCTTGGTGATAGACATGGACAAATTGACTCTGGGGCAACACCTGACCATCATAGCCCCTCATGCGCTAGAGAGTATTGTCCACCAGCCACCCGAGCAATGGCTGAGTAACGCCCGGGCCACCTACTACCAGATGACGCTACTAGACCGGGACTGCATCACTTTTGGGCCCCCATCTCTCCTGAACCCAGCCACCCTCCTCCCCATCTCCCTGGGAGAGGGTGAAACTGTGCAGGTCCACGACTGTGGCGCCATCTTGGCGGAGGAGACGGGAGTCCGAAAGGATCTGAGAGACCAACCGCTGGCCCACTCCAACCTGATATGGTACACAGATGGCAGCAGCTTCCTAAGTGAAGGTCAGAGGAGGGCAGGGGCAGCAGTGGTAGATAAGAGCAAGGTTATCTGGTCCAGCAGCCTCCCAGAAGGGACCTCGGCCCAGAAGGCAGAACTGGTCATGCTTACACAAGCCCTCACCATGGCAGCAGGAAAACGGGCCACAATCTACACGGACAGCCAATACGCGTTTGCGACAGCTCATGTGCATGGGGCCATATACCGAGAGAGAGGGCTACTAACATTGGCGGGAAAAGAAATTAAAAATAAGAAAGAGATTGAAGCACTGCTGGATGCTGTGATGCTGCCCCGTGAACTGGCCATTGTACACTGCCCTGGACACCAAAAAGGGGACTCCCCAGTAGCAGTAGGAAATAGGAGGGCTAATCAGGAAGCGAAGGAAGCCGCTCTCTGAGACTCAAGGAGCCTAACCATTCATGCATCAACCCCAGAGGAGTCAGCTCCAGAAGAAACCCTACCACTGAAGGACACTCTGGAAAGGATCCACAAACTGACCCATCTGGGCAGTAGGAAATTAATCCAGTTGACTGCAGAAAATAGAACCCACTCCCCATCCGAAAAAAGGCAAATGGCAGAGGAGGTGGTGGCCGCCTGCCAAGTCTGCCAGCAGGTTAAT
Organism: Sigmodon hispidus; assembly: GCA_004025045.1. Lineage (NCBI taxonomy): Eukaryota > Metazoa > Chordata > Mammalia > Rodentia > Cricetidae > Sigmodon > Sigmodon hispidus. The sequence goes on from PVIH01004153.1 coordinate 75,497, forward strand.
GCGTATCCTGGGTGACTGGCCCCCAGGAAGAGGTTACGAGGAACTCGACCTGGCCAACATTGGGAAGTGGACTTCACTGAGGTAAAACCAGCTAGGTATGGCTTAAGGTACCTACTAGTGTTTATAGATACCTTTACAGGATGGGTAGAGGCCTTCTCAATGAAGAAGGAGACTGCGATGGTTGTTGCCAAGAAGATCCTGGAAGATATCTTCCCTTGGTTCAGATTGCCGCAGGTAATAGGGTCAGACAATGGACTGGCATTTGTGGCCCAGGTAAGTCAGGGACTCTCAATGGTACTGGGAATTAATTGGGAGCTGCATTGTGCCTATAGACCCCAAAGCTCAGGACAGGTAGAGAGGATGAATAGAACAATTAAAGAGACCTTAACTAAATTGACCATGGAGACTGGCTCTAGAGATTGGACGATGCTCCTACCTTATGCCCTCTTCAGAGCCAGGAACACACCTTCCCCTACGGGTCTTACCCCCTTTAAATTACTCTTTGGGTGTGCAGCCCCAGTTAAGGATTTAACCCTCCAGCAAGGAGAAATCATGCCCTCTCCCCTGTCTGATAGGCTGCGAGCCCTAGCGGCCATTCAACACACCCTGTGGAGACAACTGTCTGCTGCATATCAACCCAGCGGGGATGGCGCCGCACACCGGTTCCACGTAGGGGATTTCATGTACGTCTGCGGACATCAGCATCAGACTCTGGAACCCCGGTGGAAGGGATCGTACCAGGTCCTGCTGACTACACCAACGGCAGTCAAAGTGGATGGGATCACTGTCTGGATCCATGCCTCCCACCTTAAACCTGCCCAAGCACCGGATGACTCCTGGACTGTGGAAAGGATTAATAATCCTCTTAAACTTTGGGTTCGTTGCTGGGATAGCCGCAAGCAACCCGCATCAGCCAGTACCACAAACTTGGCAGGTGATATCTGGAACAGGAGACGTGGTATGGACAGTGTCCAGCTTGGACCACCCATTGGGAACCTGGTGGCCTACACTCCAGCCAGATGTCTGCCAGTTGGCAGCTGGACTAGACACCTGGGACTTGCAGGAGAAGGAGCCTGGTAGCGAACTCCCCATAATAAGAGAAGGGAGAATGAGTGATGGAAGGCCTCAAGGATGCGCCACCCCACAGGGGAGGTGCCTCCTTAATTATTTGTCATTCTATGTATGCCCCTGAGATGGAAGAAAAAGGGAGGAGATTTATAGGTGCAGGGGACCAGAACCCCTGTATTGCAAGGCCTGGGGATGCAAAACCACTGGAACCACATATTGGAAACCTAGCTCTAAATAGGACTGGATTCGGGTAGGGAGAAACATCACTTATTCTGAACCGGCCAAGGGCCCCTATCCGATTTTTTATCCTTGCCACCCTGATGACCTTGAACCCCGGGGTAGACATGTCACTGGATGCCAGAACACCTCTTTGTGCAATGTACTGAACATAACCTTCACTACTGAAGGAAAAAAGTCTACATCTCTAACTGAATGGTATAGAGGTTGAACCTGGGGTCTGAGATTCTATGTTACCAGATATGATTTTGGGCTCCTCTTTAAAATAAGGTTAAGTAAGGATAGCATGCTAGCATGCCTGGCCATTGGTCCAAACTCGGTCCTTACGGACCAAAAGGGACCCATACCTAAAATCTATCAGCCCAAGGTTCGCCCCTCACCCCTGCAAAACATCTCAGGCCCTCCAGTGACTCCCCCAGGCCTAGGAACCGGAGAAAGACTTATAAACTTAATCACAGGAGGGTATCAGGCTTTAAATTCAACTTATCCCAATCTCACTGAGTCCTGTTGGATCTGCCTCCAGGCTAGCCCTGCTTATTACGAAGGAATGGCTGTAAATGAAAGTTTCACTTACAACACCTCGGCAAGCTGTGATTGGGGGACCAAACACATGTTAACCTTACCTGAAGTGACCGACCTGGGAACCTGTCTAGGACGTCCCCCTACCCCGGGGAGACCTCTCTGCACCCGCACAGAGAACATAACAACCACAAATGGGTCCCTCTTCCTAGTCCCGACCCCTGGTCTATAATGGGCATGCAGTACAGGGCTCACCCCATGTGTCTCGGTTGCTAGTTTCAACCAGTCTAGAGACTTTTGTGTCCTTGTCCAAATCTATCCGAGACTAGTCCATTACCCAGCAAAGGAATTCGAGGAACATTTCACGGGCAGAACTCGATTCCCCAGAGAACCAGTCAGTGTCACCCTAGCCATGTTGCTAGGAGCAGGGGTGTTAGCCAGAGTGGGAACCGGAGCAGCGGCACTAATAGAAGAACCTAGGCAATTGGGGATCCTAGAGGCAGCTGTCCAACAAGATCTGTGGGCAACCGAAACCTCTGCTACTGCCCTAGAAAAATCCTTAACTTCACTATTGGAGGTGGTCCTGCAGAACAGACGGGGATTGGACTTGCTGTTTTTAAAAGAAGGTAGTTTGTGCGCTGCCCTAAAGGAGAACTGTTGCTTCTACATGGACCATACAGGTGTAGTGAGAGAATCAATGACAAAACTCAGGGAAAGGTTAGATGCCAGGGAAAAGAGTTTACGAGGCTATCAAAGCTGGTTCGAGGGTTGGTACAATCAATCCCCATGGCTAACTACATTACTGTCAGCCCTCACAGGACCACTTATTGTGTTAATTCTTGTCCTCATGATCGGGCTGTGTGTCCTCAACCGGATCTCAGCTTTTGTACGATCCCAGGTGAATGGGGTCAAAATGATGGTCCTAAGACAACGGTACCAGCCGATATCTAACGACGACCTTTAGGATTAAAGGTCGGCACAAGAAAAAGGGGGGAATGAAAGGCCATTATAAGAGAAACCCCCCCCTCCACCAGCTCTGCTAATTGTAGACTTACTGGAAAATGTTACACCCTGCTCCCACGCCCTATAATCAGGAAGTTAGCCTGTACGGAATTTCTGTCAGTAATCTATTTTGGAATGAATCCTCGGGGCATCTTGCTCCTAATCATATTTGGCAGATGGATGTTACTCATATTCCCTCCTTTGGAAGGATGGCCTATGTTCATGTTTCTGTTGATACATGTTTTCATCTTACTTTTTGCCTCTGCACATAAGGATGTTGAAAGCCGTTGCTTATAGAGTTTCCAAAAGTAATGAAATTAAGTAATGAGATTAAGTTTTGCCAAATTTTGTGCTGAAGACTGAGATTTCTTTTAATTTTTGTGGGTCTGACAATTGTGGAAGCAAATCTCATTGCACTCTTAAAGTTTGTCTCTTAAAACTAAGAAGGGAGAGTATGCAGCCATACCCAAAGACCATTTATCCTTCATTTTTTTAATATATTTTAAATGTTTTAACTGTGGATTCTCAGTCACTTACTGCAGCTGATAGATACTGGAGGCTTAGCAATGTGGCCTTACCTCAGGTTCAATGAAAAAATCTGGCAGATGGCACTTAACTTAGACCAGACCCAGTTCTGGTGTGGGGGAGAGGGTCTGTTTGTGTTTTTTCCACAGGATGCAGACTTCCACAGGATGCAGATGACCCCGCACCTTGAACACTCCTAGACTGCAGTCTCCCTGGGACAGAGACAATGATCTCCTGCTGACTGAAGCTGACAATTCAAAGTAGAGAGCAGAGGAGCAGCTGCCCCGCCCTCTCAGCAGAAACCAAATCAACAGTTCTTGTCTTTCAATGCAAATTTTTCTCAGACCTTGAAGCTGGTTGCTTTCCTTTCCCAGAGTGTGGCTCTGTTCTTTGGCAGACAGGAATTATTCTTTAGATGTATGCCTTCTTCTTACTGTGTGCTAACCTACCCTCTAGACACTTTGCATTAGAGATAGTATGGCTAGGTTAGAGAAGGATTGGAGCATAGGAAAAACCAAAGAGAGCAGGAGGAAGGATGGTTTAAAAGCTGGTTTTCCATCTCCCTTGGGTTACTACCCTTTAAGCTTCCCTTTTAGGACACTTTATAGGATTTTTGCTTTATTGGCTTTTGGACCATGGGCATTTGACAGACTCACTATCAACAGGTAGACTCCCTGACCTCCATACCCATACAGGTCTGTTACTTCACAGATCAAGGGTTCGTGAACCCTCAGGTGATGAGATTCCTATGGGGAACTGCATAGTATTCAGAGCTATGCAAGCTTGCTTACAAGCAAGCTTGGATACCAATGAGGGTGTGAGACAAAGCACTGCAAGGAGAGGACCATGTATTCTGTCTCTGAATCTCCTGAGGAGCAAGCCTGATTGCATACAGGTTCATGTCCAAATATATTAATATTAATAACCTAGCCCCTCTCTTCCTAAAAAGAACATTTGCCATGTGGAAAGGAAGTTTCTTTCGCCAAGCCATAGAAGGTTCCTTCTGCTGAGCTGGAAAAAAGCTTGGAGGATCAGGTCTCTGTTCCCTCCCTCTTGATTAATGCCCACTCATATGATAACTCATGATAACTGATTCGCCTCAAAAAATAATTGTAAGGGAGGAAATATTGGGAACAAAAGCCTAACTTAGCCATATTTTAGCTCCTACAGCTAGCCATTTACCAGCAGTCCATACCCTAGATAGCCAATTACCAGAAGACTACACTCCTTATTGTTTTAAACTAAACCATGACTCCAGGCTTTCTCCTTGACCTTCTCAGATCAGCAGGTGACATCCTCCAGGCCTTCAACTGATAACAGATAGATTTCTATATCAATTCTACCCTGTCAGTTACTTCCTCTCACAGGCTTGTCACATTCTTTTGAATATCCCACCTCTTTCCTCCCAGCTACCTGCATGGCAGAGAATCTGTATAAATATTGGCTGAAACAATAAAGCTTCTGAGGACTTGATCAGAGATATTTGTCTTGTCCTTCCATTCTTTGTGTTCCAGCCTTCTATTTGTTTCATTCCCAGGTTCAGGTCCATGCTGAAGACCCTGCTGGCCGGGGCACTGGAGTAGCCTTAACCTAATACTTTATTTTTTAAATGTTTGAGGACCCCCTCTCTCCATTATTTTCATAATATCTGAATTATTAGCTTCTTAGCATCAGTATCCATGAGTTCTCTCTTTTGAACATCCTTGGTGACAACTGCTGTGTTTGCTCTTCATGATAATCATACTTGGATGCCTAGGCTGGTCTCACAATGATTAGTCTGGTGTTTCATTCACACTGGTGATCTTGGTGTCTCTGTACTTTTTACCCCATGTCTGTCTGCTGTTATAAAGAGGTGTTTATGCCTTTTGTCCATTTCTAAGGGGAAACATTCTTTTTTGCATTGAGGTATTTGAGCTTTTATATATTGAAAGAACTAATCCTGTCACAGATTTGTGCTTTATAAGAATTGTTTTTCCTCAGGCCATAGAGTGTCTTGTCAGTCTGCTGACTGTATTCTCTTCCAGGCAGAAACATCTTCCACATGTTGTTGTTGCCTTTGCTTTTTTCAGTCAAAGTAAAAAAAAATAATAATAATAATAAATTAAAAACACAGCTCCCAGAGCCAACAGACCCAAGCTGCTCTCAATTATGGCCAGGGAAGCTTCACTTTGCAGTGGAAGAAACCAGTTTTCCCACCCTGATGGAGATTCAGAAACACCTACTCCCATCCACTTCCCTGTACATCTTTCCTTAGGATTCAAAGTCCGAGTCCAAAGCTGTATATTTCACAGTTCTCTTATCATCTCAGCTAATTAAAATTTCTCTCCTTGTACTATTAATACTGGACTATGAACTTCAAAGAGGTTTATGAGTTAGTGATAAGAATGGTGCCTGGCAAAGAAGGCACAGAAGCCAAAAGGTTACACTTACAACGTCTGGGGCAGAATTACTTCAGCTGTTATTCCCTCAGATAGCACCAGCTTAGAGCCCACAGAGCAGGTAAGAGTCACACCAGCTGGCTATGTCACTTCAGGAAGAAAGCTCTGTCACTCATTAATGGAGAATACAGCATGGCCCCCACTGGAAAGAAATCACACATTTCTGTGACAGCTCCCTGTTCCCAAGACAAGGCCTCAACAAATCTTCATGGTGACAGCTATTCAGATATGTACTAGCCTGTTGTTACAGTGGAGAATCTGGCAAACCCTGCTGTAGGGACACTCTTCTATGGTCAAAGAAGAGTCTCAAAATACTTGGGGTAGTATTAGGGTTTCCCACTCCTTGAAGTGTATCTCACACCCATTTGTCTTCAGATCCTTCCCACAACCCCCCTCTGGAGGATTTCATTCTCTCCTGATTCTTGAAACAGAAACAATATTCTGTGGTACACCCCAGTTAAAAATACTTCTTGGGGGCAGAATGATCATCCTCATGTCAGTCTTCTACCTGGGAACAATCTTGGAGGAACTCACTACCTGTTCTCCAAGCTACTGGTCAAGTAATCTCCTCTCACACAGTTTGGACTTCCCAGAGCTCACTTTGGTGAGGAACTCACCACTGCTCTGTCATGTTTATTTGTACATTTCCTCTTTTATGAAAAATCTGACTCAGTCATTTTAAGAACAGACCTCACAGCTCTCTATCATTGATGGATTCTTCTTCCTCGACCATGTCAGTTTGTTTGTCAAGAGTCCTGATGAGCTGAGTGGCCCTTATGCCTCACTTGCCTCTGCTGTGTCTGGAGCATGTCCTGTCCCTCTAGGCTTTGAAGGGAGCCATGCTACCTTTGAATGAAGTCATCTGCCATCTCCATCAGAGCAGAATAACCTTTTTCCTTTAACATCGTCTAGACACTGCTTTACCTCTCAGCTACCCAAAGGTAAAGTACAGATAAGACCTGACCCCATTCTTAGGTCAGTGTGAGGATCACACCTCCTGAGAATAGGCCACAGTTTTATCACTGGCTGCCCCTTCTCTCAGAGAAGAGATGAGACAGAACCTCATATGAAATGTTTACTTCCCAGAGAGGTCCTGGAATGCTCCATGGGTCAGATGCAAATTGTTCTCCAGATGAAGGATGGATGACAAGCCAGCTGCAGAATCCCAGCTGTGCAGAGATGATAGTCCCCTCCAGACATGCTATGCTGTCATCCTGTGACCTGCAAGCTTCTGGCAGCAGAGAAGGCTCTGGCCAGTGGGAGTCCAAAGGAGGCCTGGCCTGGAATAGGACCTTCTCTTGTGTTGTCTGTACTGTGAGTCTAGAACAAAGTCAACAAGAAGAGGGGAAGGCTGAGCTCTATTTGACTCACAGGTCTTCAGACCTGCTGAAAGCCAGAATAAAAAATTGTAGATATTAATGCTGCATATGGCTGCAACCTGGACCTCTACCAGATGGCCACCTAGAGAATGGGGTGAAATCAGAGGAGAAAGCAAACTGGTAGAAACCCATCCCAGTCAGAGTGAACAGCAAAAACAGTAGACTGACTTGGCCTGACTCCATTCTTTAGGTTCAGTAAGAGGTCAATAGCCATATTCTGAGGAAAACACCCATGGCATAGGGAATAAGTTCAATGGGTAGGGCTTCCATCAAGAACATGTTCAGGTATGTGAAGGGAGTCAGTGATGATAGGTTTACACTGAAGTGATATCTCCACCCAATCTGCCATCCAGAGGGTCATTATATACTGCCAACCTGTGTTGGGTTCATAGATAAAGACTTTATAATACAAAATATTCTCAACTTCTTCCTTCTTGGTCACATTTTGGCAGTGGGTATCTCAGAAGGACACTGAACAGCTGGTCAACTTCTTAGGTGAAGAACCCCTGGGGTCCTGTCTGATATTCTCCACTCCTAGCTATCATCAGTAACAGAGGGCAAAAGTAAGGGGCTATGGCAGGCTCTCTTGCCCTTGGAAGTTCTTCTGCCCTGGGACCTGCAGGTACATGGCTTCAGGTATGGTGTCATTCTATGCCTGGGAGTCCATGGATGCCATCAAGCAGGATGAATCTCAGATGCAGGCCTCTGTTGTAGAAAGTTTCTCCTGGCACCTGTTTGGCCCTGGGAGGTTTGCGACCTGGCGCACGTGGCGGCAGCGGTTTTCATCCCCCAAAGAAATGAATCACAAGCTTATATCCTTTAAACTGTTTGGCTCATGTCTTATGTCCATTACTAGATAGCTCTTTCTTCTTAAATTAACCCATTTCTATTAATCTTCCCACCACATGGCTCAGCCCATGGCTGGCCAGTACCTCTTACATGTCTGTTCCTCTTGGGGGTCACATGAAGACTGGCAAACTCCACCCTTCTTCCTGCCTGCTTGTGTTCTGATTCTCCACCCACTTCTACAGTGCTCTACACAGGCCAAAACAGTTCTTTATTCACAGTACACAGAGAACATTCCTACCACATCTCCTCTTTTCTGTCTAATTAAAAAGGAAGGTTTCAATTTCCATATAGCAAAATTACAAACAACAGAGCAGCTCTCAAGTAAGAATTACAGTCACAATATCCAGTCTATTTGTATTCCAAAATTAAAGAGAATATTCCATTATCTACCTTATCATTGTGAGTCTAAAGTTTCATATCTAATATACCTTTTAAACTAAAAAGAACTACACCTACAATTATTAAACCTTCAACCACTTCAAAGACCACAGAAGGATATAATATTATGCAAATAAACAGGAAGTGCAAGCACATTCCAAAGTCTAGAAAATGACAGAGATGACCCATGTCTGCCTGGACAGTCACCCAAAGTTTCGTTGTAATGTTGGGGCATTCATCTTTAGCCTTTATGGCCCAAAGTCTCTGGCATACCTTGCAGTGATGCAGGAAATCTGACACAGTCCATCAGTCGCTTCTCCTTATGTCCTGAAGAATGTCTGGCAATTTTTTTCTGCAAAACAGGAACCTGAAGGACCATCTTGGCTTGTTCTGTCAACATTCAGAGGTCACTTTCCTATGGAATCTCCATGTCCAGTTTATACAGCACACTATCAAGCAGTCAATACCAGAACAGTTTCTTGTCCAGTGGCTAACTGTTGTCACAAAGTAAATTCCACATGAAGTTTCTTCAATGCCCAACCTTTTCCTGAAATATATTGGTGCTACCAGGAGCAGACCTGTCTCACTGTCCAGAAAAGTCTTTAAGTTCTTAAAATAATTAAGTTCCATATTCTGCATGTCTTTGAAGTGTTTGAAGACTACCTATCTAACTGAAATATATCTTTGTATACCTATAAAAACTTAACTAACATGACTATAAGTTTCGTTATGATAGATAACTATTAATCCACATTTCTCAATTACACATTACAATTTTAAATGAGTTACATCAGCATCAAACCTTAATCAACAGTAGAAAAATCTAGACAGCATAACAAAATTGACCTTAAGTTTATATCAATTAATCAAAATCCACTTATCTTTTCTAACCATTCCTATATCATATCCTCCTCCCCCCTCTTGTGTTATTTAAGATTGACTATGACCATTAACCATTTATAATGAAAATAAACATTAATAAGCAATATTTTTGGGAAATTGGGCATAGCTTCCTTTCTTTTACTGCTTCCTGCGGTCAAAGGATGATGACAATCTCATGGGGTTTTGATGCTGGATCATCTCAACTGGCTTCTTGGAAGCTGAGAATGTTCATTCAGGTGGCCTTGGCAAATGGAACCAAATTTGCCTAGAACCAATCCACAGGTTTTGATCTTCTGTGGAGACAAAAGCAGAAACTCTTTTCCCAAGTAACATATTCTTATAAACAGATTTCAAAGTCAAAATATCTTTAAAGTATGTGTATTTAGCAGCCCCAGCAATCAACCATCTTTCAAAAGAAAACAAAACAAACATAATCCAGACTCTCTGTTTATTTGCCATCTTTACATGGCCTTTTTTAAAAAATCTTTATTTCTATTTCTCTTTCTTAAAGGGTTTTCTTCACCCTTTTCTTTCTTTCTCTCTCTCTCTCTCTGAAGCCTATGTGTATTTTACATATATTGTACCCCCTTTAGAGGTTTTGAGAGTCTAAATCTGTTTTATTGAGAATTCTTAATCATTTTTCAACCCAAAGAGCTGAGCTTTTAAAAGGTCGTGTCACTTTAATTGCTGACTCCTCCCCTCTTGGCAGTTTGGAACCTGGTTTGCGTGACTACCAGAAAAACCGTTTTTAACTGTTTCCTTTCTGTTCAGTATAAGCAAAAACCTTAAATCAATCACACTTGTGCCAATCCTGTCGTGAAACGTATGAGTTTAAGCTGTGTGCTGCGGACGCGCCATTTTTAAATTCCTGCCTGAACACCACACTGTCTCTGTACCATAAATCAATTCAAATATGCAGTTCAAAAAACCGTTTTAAACTTTCTCAGGCTTTATGTGGGTGTTTGTGCCCCACGTTGGGCGCCATCTGTTGAAGAAAGTTTCTCCTGGCACCTGTTTGGCCCCGGGAGGTTTGCGACCTGGCGCACGTGGTGGCAGCAGTTTTCATCCCCCAAAGAAATGAATCACAAGCTTATATCCTTTAAACTGTTTGGCCCATGTCTTGTGCCCATTACTAGATAGCTCTTTCTTCTTCTTTTTTTTTTTTTTAAGCTTTATTTATTTATTTATTTATTTGCCTTGGTGTTTGCCTGGAACTGGAACTACAGACAGTTGTTAGCTGCCATATGGGTGCTGGGAATCGAACCCGGGTCCTCTGGAAGAGCAGACAGTGCTCTTAACCGCTGAGCCATCTCTCCAGCCCCCAGCTCTTTCTTCTTAAATTAACCCATTTCTATTAATCTTCCCACCATGTGGCTCAGCCCGTGGCTGGCCGGTACCTCTTACATGTCTGTTCCTCTTGGGGGTCGGATGAAAACTGGCAAACTCCACCCTTCTTCCTACCTGCTTGTGCTCTGATTCTCCATCCACTTCTACGGTGTTCTACACAGGCCAAAACAGTTCTTTATTCACAGTACACAGAGAACACTCCTACCACAGGCCTCCCTACTCCTATACCTTGCTATAGCCCCAAATCTTGCTTTTTGTTCCCTGGCTTCTGCTCTCTAATTGTCTTCATCCAAGGTTCCTTCTGCTCCTATGATGAGAAAAGGCTGAGGAACATTAGAGGCAGTAGAGAGAATCATCAGGCCTTAGAGCACAGAGGAGCTATTGTGAAAAGGTCAAGAAAATAACCAGAGAACCAAAGATGGCTTCTTTGTGTCAGTTTGGCTCAGTCCTTTCTAGAATGATCTAAGATGCTTTTGAAGCATAGAGACTTGTTTTTGGAAGCTTCATGACTACTGCCTGGCTGTCGTATTGATTCCTATTGCCTGAGAATGATGTTAAACCAGCTGGGAGGCTAGCCCCAATGCATGGTGTTATGAGTTCAGAGAACAATTGGCCCCTCACTGTCACTGAGAGATGTCAGAGCAAGAACATAAGCAGAAACCTAGAGGCAGGAACTTAAGCAGAAAAGCCTTACTTACTGACTTTCTCTATGTGGCTTGCTCAGCCTGCCTTATATCACCCATGACCACCTATCCAGGGGTGCCATTGTCCTCAGTTAGCTTGGGCCCTCCCACAACAATCATTATTCAAGAAAATGACACCACAGACTTGGCTACAAGCCAATATGATGGAGACAATTTCTTGTTGAAATTCTCTTTCTCCAGATATATCTAGGTTTGTATCAAGTTGACAAAAACACACACAAACAAAACCAAAAAAAATGCCAGCACATTTAAGTTAACTATTTTTATTCAAATCATGAAGAACAATGAAATGTGTGATCTGAGAGTTAAAAGCTGAAATAAACCCTTTCCTCCACAAGTTGTTAGAAACCCTAAGACAGAACCAACACTTAAGCTAATGCCAAAAAAGTGTTTTCCTTTATCTAGAGATGTGTTTGAGTGATACCATATACTTCCTAGCATGAAGTCCAGGGTCCTCTCCAGCAACTGGTACATACATGTATAGATGTGTACATATATGCACATACATACACACAAATGTCTTCTTCTATTAGTTTTACAAATTTCTTTTCAATATGAATACATTTCCTTCCCCTCATTTCTTCTCCTTTTTGCTTTTCTTTATTCTTTCTTTCAGTTTTAAATTTATTTGATTACTTACTCTATTTGCCTAATTGCTCTGACTAAAACTTCTAGTCCTATGTATTAAGGAGAAGAGAGGAAATGTTGAAATAGTCATCTCTGTATATTTCCTGATATTACAAAAATAGATATAAATTTTCATATAAAGGACAGAGAAGTAATCACCATTGTTTATTCTGTGTTTTGGAAGTAGCCATCCAAGCATGCCAATAGGTCCATGTGCATAGCATTGTGAGATTTCCAGTTCCTGGATGATCAAAGTAAGACTTTCAGCAGGAGAAGAATAATGGGAAATGATGAAATGGACTTAATGGTAGGGCTCCCATTGGAAACAGGTGAGATGCATGTGCTTTTGATCTGTATGTCCTTGAAGACTTTCATGCTCAGGTTGCAGGCATTTTCAGTAGCACAGCCCTTCCCAAACAGTGTTAAAGCAGAAGTTCCTGTCTCTAAACAAAAGATCCAGGTGTTAGTATTCTGTTTTGCCTCATTTCTCCTCATCACCCAAATCCTCTGGGAAAAGACATGTGCCCAGAATGATCTTAAATAAGTAACCTCTGTTTAGAGCGATAAATACAAAATAGCTTCATGTATCATCAGCTGAACCTCAGTTTATGGCATCAGTAACAGCACTGGGGGTCACAAAACATTCATTACAAAAGATAAACTTACTATATGTAGGAAGGACACCAGCTGAGGGACCTCACATGTTTTGTTAAATTTTAAATAGTATCTGTGCTCCATCCCGACTTAGCTATGGATAATAGAGGGAAATTATGAAATGATGCAGATCTCCTCTGAGTTCGATGGAAGACCAAGAGTGTGGGAACATATATCTACATTTCCCATGGAAAATTAAAATAGAAGGCTGTCGTGTGATGGATGGCTTCACCCCACCTCTGTGTTCTGTTGACATCTCATTATCCTCACTAATCTCAGCTCATCTAGACAAAGGTCCTTTCCTTAACTCACCCTAGACCCTCCTTCAAAATTCTTCCAAATGTAAGGTCTGACTTGCCTTCAATTCGAGTTTTCAGCCCCACAACTTCATGAAACATTTCACATGTTGATCAGAAAAGAGCTACCACTATTTCCCTCTAGTTATATAGTATACTGAGCAACCCCCACAGTGGTTTTCCAATTCCTATTTGAATGATGTATGCACCATACACAACAAACATATATTTTTTCTTACTCTGGAAATTATAAAACTTACTATACTTACAGTGACACTATGAAAAAACTCAAGTTCTTAACTATGTGACATCCAGAAAAGAAGTCACCTCCTATGTTGCCAGTGAGGCAAGGTCCTATTACAGGACATCATGGCAAGGCAGGTATAAGCACTTATATTTCTTTCCATTACCACCCCCCAACAACACACACACATACACACACACACACATACAAACACACACACCCTATCTTCAACTGCCAACAAATGGCTTCCTCCAGACCTTGGAGGGATAACCAAATGCTTGGCCCCCATATAGCCCTTTGCTCTGTGTAGAAACACTTTCTAAGATGGTCCCCTCTCCCAATTCACTTCAGCTACTGTCAGAGTGGCCTTCTGTAAGACCTACTCATGTTGTATCAGGATTGGTCTGTGGGGTCAAAAGATACAAAGTATAAGACTCCTGAGAGGGGTCTATAGCATTATGTGATAAGAAAGGATGGAATACAGGTAGGTATACACAAGTTAAGACTGGATATGGAGTGAATTGCTTTTTTAGTTTTGGTTATGTCCTGAATTTGTTGTTGGTGATGGTGTTTTGATTTGTTTGCTGCGTGCGTGCGTGCATGCATGCATGTGTGAGTGTGTGTGTGTGTGTGTGTGTGTGTGTGTGTGTGTGTGTGGTAAATAAGTGCATACAGTTATAGTTGATAGTAAGTGTAAAAGTCAGTGTAAATCTCCACTGATTCAAAATGGCTACTCTAACAGTATAGAAGAAGTTCATTGAGATGAGTAATCTTCAGATCTGCCTAATCTCACTACATGAGGTTTTTTTATTTGTAAGTTCTTTACAGTAAAGTTTTAATTTAAAATATTTAAGAAAAAATAGGAGCAGAAATGAGATTACACTATTAAAACCTACAGCTCATCTTATCAGTCTGTGCCTCTCTGTCTCATCATTAGCTTAAAGGGAAGTGAGCTGATGCACCATAAGGCCACTGCATAACGAGGAATTGGCACCACCCGAATTATGAGTGAATTAAAATGCAGGTCCTCCATGCGAAGGACCACAGCCCCAGCTGACAGCTGCATGAAGCCCCTGGAGACCCTGAGCATCTGAAGGACCTCAGTCAGCTGGCAACCCACACAGCCCCAGAAGATATCCTGAGCCAGAACCAGTGACAGTGCTAGGCTCAGATTCTAGAAAGACTTTCAGAAACTGGGATGTAATGAATGGTTGATATTTTCAGCTGCTAAAGCTTCAGATAGATAAAAATAAATAGTGGGTACACTATACCCTTGAAGAACACCCACATCTTAAGCAAACAATAATAAATAGAAAATGAAGGTGTATACATAAAAATGTTTGAAGAAATACTCATACCTGTGCCAGTAATCTCCACACACTTTGTCTCTTTCCCTGTACACTTCAGGGTGGTAACTGAAGAGCACTTAGGGTCTTTCTCACTGTAGCAGGCAGGACATTCAACACCATTATATTCAGAAGACTGTGAGGACACTGAATGGAGAGAGAAGTTTTGATGTTGGGGAGCAGGCATAAAACATAGCTGAGAACATACCTATCTCCCACTCATTAATACAATTTCTTTTATCATGATTTCAGCTAGGATGCGTGGGGACACTGGTGTGTGAGCACAGTGAAGGGTCACATAGGCCTGACCTTCATCAGCTATTCTGTTCTCTGTCCTAGATAATGAAGAAATAATCTGCTTTCTAAAATGATGCTGTTCATAGGCTGAAGAATGGGCCAGGTGTGGTCATGCACTCCTATACTCCCAGCTACTCCAAGGGACTAAGGGGAAGGCTGGAGAAGGAGCTTTACATGGTCTCAGTAATACAATACAAGCCTGGATACATGGAAGATTCTGTCTGAATAATGCACAAACTCAAGATGAGGAATGAAACAGGTGAGGAAAGTCTCTCAACTGGAGAAACAGAGCAAAGCATTTAAACTTACACATTCATTGAACCTACTTAGAGGACACATCTAGGACCAATTATTGCTGCCCAGCTGTTACTCAGTCTGTGCATGTAACTGTGTGCATACATACCCAAGAGAGGGGCTTGTATCCTACCCAGACCCTTTACAAATCTTCAAACAAAAAGGGAAGGCAAATGTCATGGCTGCAGCCTATCAGCAGAGATGGACCCATGGAAAGGCAGAGGAGCCTTGAGCCGGTGCTTGGGCACAGACAGGACCTGTACTCACCAGTTAGGTCTTCTTTATTACAATTCTCAGATGTGCAGCAACGGTTCACATAGCTAAATTTCCGTTGATCCCCCAGGGTTGCCGAGTATTCCACATCACTGCATGTGTCAACAGAACACCCTTTTTCCTTATATGTTCGGTCTGTATTGACAGCTGCAGAAAATTTAACCACCAAGTAAATTTTCCTTCTGACCTGGTGGTAAAGAACCTGTCCCTTCATCCTCTCTGCCTTGAGTACTGAACTTCTCTAAGAGTCCCTCGGCAATGGTTTGTTTCAGAGAACAAAGCAACAGAAGGACATCTGCTGCAAAGGGAGTGACTGAAGCTAGAGGACTTGCTTAGCATGTGTGATGCCCTGAATTTGATCCCTGACACTGTGGGGGGAAGAATGGAGTCACACCCAAATGGTCCTCACTATGAGAACCTAGGTCCTACAACAAGCACAAGGTCCATCTCCACCCAGAACCCCAGGCTCCCAGTCCCATGCCGGAAAGAAAGCAAAGATAAACCGGAGGACACTCAAGGTGTGAAGGTTGACTTACACGGCGTATCAAACTTCTGTATTTGGTTGAAGCATTCTTTAGAGGCTGTACAAGTAGATGATGGAGAACATGATGTACCTACACATGAAGATACTGAACACCCAATACTGTCTGCAAGGAGAAAATGTACATCATTTAAAAAGTAACCTCAGAGCCTTATCGTTGCTGCTTCCTAGGAGCTAAGAAGTCATGAGGGTCTGAACAGACCACTGGAGTCTCATGGGGTTAGTTATTTCCCCAAGGCTCTTGACTGCTCACTCCCCACTTCTTCTTCTTTTTTTTTTAAACTTTATTTATTTACTTATTTATTTGCCTTGGTGTTTGCCTGGAACTGGAACTACAGACAGTTGTTAGATGCCATGTGGGTGCTGGGAATCGAACCCGGGTCCTCTGGAAGAGCAGACGGTGCTCTTAACCGCTGAGCCATCTCTCCAGCCCCACCCCCCACTTCTTAGGAGAAAGGGGTGGCTTATTTCCTCTTACCCACGGAGCTGACAGCTAATATGGAAAAGACAAAGGCTGTGAGGAGGCTCTTCAGGCTGGAGGACCAGGCCATGGTGACTTCTGAGACACTGCATGAGACACAAATGAGGACAATTGAGTCAGAGCTACAGGGCTCAGATCCATAATCCAGCAATCCCTGCAGACTGTGTTATTTGCACATGTAGTCATTCATTCAATCATTCCTTTGTTCATTCACTCATTCTTTCTGAAAGCCAAAAGTTATCCAACACTGGCTTTATGCTAGATGTGGCCATTTGGAAAGATGCAAAACTGGAAAAGATTCCAGATCCTTTATCAGGACATGAGGGTGTGAAGGGCTTCCTTCACAGGGAAGGAATTTCACCCAAGAGCGATTCTTCTTGCATGAGACTGAAGGGCACTAGATCTCCTTCCACAGTTGAAATGGCAGAGTCAAGAAATGACTCCTCTGAAGAATAGGTGGAGGCTCTCTGCATGCTGAAAGTTCTGGACCATGGTGCTCAAGAGCAGTCTGCCCTTTAGCTAAGGACTTGGATTCACCATTTCAAAGTCACCTCCCTGCAACAGCTGGCTTCCATCACCAGGTATTACATCCCACGCTAGAAATGCTCACCAAGAAGTAATCCTGATCTTCTGAAAGGGCTGCCTGGAGATGGAAAGGAAAGTCAGTGATCTCACCAGAGAAAGGAAGAAAGACTTTCTCTGCCCTCGCTATCACTGACTTTTATAGCCCAGAGGACCATTGCCTGGCAATTAATTCTCTGCAAATAGTATCTTGACACGAAGCCAAGTGCACTAAACTTCCTGATCTTGTAGAGAAAGAAAGAGAAACCGTGAGACCAGCTCTTCTAGTTGGTAGGAAGGAAGGAAGGTTATAATGCCACCATGCCTAAGGTGAGCTACAGAAAAATTTGGAAGACTCAGAAATTAAAAAGGATAGGAGGCTGGCCCACAGCAAGTAGCAATAATCTTCCACACTTTCTTGAGGCAAATTCCTAGTAATCCCTCTTCGAGTCCTTCATTTCTCCCTGGTGTCAGACCCTGAGATTTATTGACTTCTCTACCTAGAAGGAACTGGGTGTGTTTCTCCGCAATTTCATTTTTTCTGTCTATTTTTATGCCAGCTCCTTGTTAGGACATAGCTCACCAGCCTTCTTCTTTGCAATGGAGAGGAGGGTTAAACTAGCTAGTTGTTTCTCTAGCCTCCTCTAATCATCCAGACTTTGGGCACGTTCTCTTGGAGTTCAGGTGCTAAGGGCAGGAGGGAAGCTCCTTGAGAAACTGGTATGCCTAGTTTTGAAGGAAGTGTGGATTACAGGGAAGCAACAGGGGTGTTCAGATGCCTCAGAGGCTGGAGTGTGGGTGGGATGAGGAGGACAGTTGGCAGTCATGGAGAGGAAGAAATGAGGAAAGACACTTAATGGTCACAGAGATTAGCAGAGAATTACCTGGAATTTCTACACAGGCCTGAAATGGTGGGGGATGTGTTCCTAATGTTCAAAGTAAGTTGACAAGTCATTTCAGGGGACAGAGGCACATGAATTAGGAGAGACTTGCCACACTCGTAAGGCATGCTGTGTGAAGATATTGTGGGCCTTAGTGATGAATCCTAACTCAGTTCCTGGTTAGAGTGAACCATAGCTCGAGATTATGAGATGACAGTCAAGACATGCTGTACATTCGCCCCCAAAATACAACGAAGGCCTTTTCAAAGAGTTAGTTTGACTCTTGCCTTTCTAAGAAGGAATCTAATATTCATGCCTTGTGGCATTTCATAATGTGCCCCTCAACCTCACATTCACATATATCACAATTGTTTTCATATCCTCTCCCACGGTCAAAGTCATAGCCAAAGACTGTATTTTATGTTTTCTTATTGACTCCACTTAATAAACCTCACTTTATGTAACCAGTACTTGACTGTGAATTCCCAATTAGCTGAGGAGAATGAAGATAAGGATGGTTACTGCAAATAGGCTATGAGTCAAGAGGCCAAACTTCCAAGTTATGGTCGTGTCTGAGTTGGCATGGAGACTGCTAAGCAGAAAACTGAGCTCACTGTCAGTCATTCATGGAGAATGGAGCATGGCTCCTATCTACCAAATACCACAACTCTGGGAACTTTATGTTCCCAAGGCAAGGTCTCAAAGAGATTGCTTGCTTGCATAGGATAGAGTTTCTTGCATGCATACTGCAGGGTTAAAAAAAAAATCCAGGGAAAGAGCACCTTGGCAAGACAAGGGCCAAGGAAAAGAATCCCACCAATCCCTGAGAACAAAACCCCACCAATCCCTGAGAACAAAACCCCACCAATGCCTGAGCTTCTCCAAGAAATTCAACAATCCCAGGATATCCCGGAAAGCTCTGCCCACCAAGAAACTCTATGCAAAGCCCACGGTCAGCTCAGTTTCTCCTCTTGGGTTCAAAGAAAAGTAGAGATGATGCATAGAAAAAAATCCCTACAGGCAGGGCCAGGCAGTGGGGCCACATGTCTTTAATCTCAGCACTCAGGAGGCAGAGGCAGATGCATCTCTTTAAATTCAAGGCCAGCCTGGTCTATAGAGCAAGTTCTGGCTAGAGTAATCTGGTACATGGGCCATGAGTCTAAAGCAGCTTGAGGAAATAGAGGGGAGTTCAGGACACCACAGGCCAGCCTGCTAAAGACTCGAGTCCATTGCCAATATGCGTCCTCTGTGTGTCCGGAGTCTATCACCTAGCCAGCATCCACTATTTTCTAATAGACAGTGTGTCCTGAGGGATGGAGTGGAGAACGGAAGAGAACAGAGTATGGGTGGCCCAGCCCAGTCAGAGATTGCTGCAAGACAGTGGAGTACTCCATCCAGAGTCCTCGCAAGACCCCATCCTTTGGCTTCAGTAGGAGCCCAGCTCCTATTCCCTAGAGGACATTTCCAGGGCAGGGAGAAAAGAAAACCAAACATATCATAAGGGTGTGGTTTCTAATAACACCAAGTGCAAGCAGGCGAAGGGTGTCAGTGATTACAGTCACACTGGTACAAATATCCCCACCTAGTACCCTCATTTAAATGGCCATGTGTACTGCTAAGCCAGAGGGAGTCCCTGGTTGAGGGCTCTGTGACTTCATTATCTTACTTTCCTTCCTTCTTGGTGATATTTTTTATCTGGTGTCTTGGAAAGGCACTGACCACAGTAGACAGACTTGGGGGAAGCATCCCTGGGCCATGCCTGACCTACTGCACTAATAATACAAGCCCTTGGAGGCCAGATGGGGAGACTGGAATGTTCCAAGGGAAAGGCTGCTAGAAAGTACTGGGAAGGCCGAGACATAAGGCCTCTGGACTAAAACCTCCCCCTGGGGGGATCCAGTAGATCACTCCAAAGCACAGAAGACACAGTGCAGCCCTCCCTCCAAGAAGTCATGTGCACTACCTCCAAGAGGTCCCTGAGCCAGACAGAGTGAGGGTAATCACATATGTGATTATAAGCATCTCTAGGTCACAGAGATAAGCAGATAAGAAGAATGGCCTTCACCATCATAGGTGAGGGAAGTGACTTCTGTGGGTGGAGGACATGGGGGCAGATGCAGAACTTGTCAGCTGGGCACAGAAGATCAGGCCAAGTGGTAGAATTGGGGTAAAGGCCACCTGCAGAAATCACCTGCCCCTGTCTTCCAGCCCCTTCATATCAGCATTGACGCAGATATGGAAGACTTATCTAAGATTCCTGATGACTCGCCCTTTGTTTTCAGAAACTGAAAGACAAGCAAGGGAGAGGGCATTTATACTCTAGAAGGTGTTAGTTTTACTTACTAACAGCAGGTTCTCTGAAAAACCTTGAGTTCAAGGAAAACGAAAATGCTACCTATGTACATGCAAAGTTTTCAGCCATAAAGACCAATGAAGTAATGCTGTCTGTAGGGAAACAGACACAAGTGGAGATCATTATATTTAACAAATTAAGTCATTATCAGACAGCTCTCAACTTTTCTCTAATTTATTGGTTCTAATCTTTATAGGCACCTAAACTAATATATGTAGGAATAAAAGGAAAGTAGAATGAAAACTTTGAGGAGCAAAGATAACTAGTGGGAGTTGGCAGTAACAAGGGAGGCGATGGGAGTGGGAGACAGATAATTCAAGTACAGAACATGCTTGTGCACTGAATGCCTTTAAAAACCCTGTAAAAATAAATAAAACAATAAAACTTTGGCTCAAGATTTTTGATCCCTTGCATATGGACAGCTTGGCATTTTATATTACAATTTATGCCAATCATGCACCTGAGTAGCAGATAGAACCTCTCTCTGTTTATAAGGTCATGGAAACATCTATTTCTTCAGTACAAAGGTATCAGTCATTTATCCTATTATTTCTTGTTTTCCAGTTAAAAATCTCTCTAACAGGTCCATAACAAATCTTGCTGGTTCTCCATTCTGTCCAATGCCTGGAAGGGTCTCTCTTGTGCACACATAGGAAGTACAGAGCATCACAAGAGAAGGACTTCCAAGCGTGTGTGTGTGTGTGTGTGTGTGTGTGTGTGTGTGTGTGTGTGTGTGTGTGTGTGTGTGTGTGTGTTGTTAGAGTCGGTGTCCAGAACAGAGAGCTTCACTCCGATATCGAGTTACAACGAAGCTTTATTGAACACGAGCTCGCGGGTCACACAGCACGAGAAGAGGCTGGCGACCCCAAATCCAAGGTTCGCAGGCCTTTTATGGGGCAGTTCTACCAGGGCGTGGGAACAGGGTCTTCCAGAGTGCAGCCATCTCGCAGGGCCAGATGTCTTTGTGGTTTTTCTCGGAATCTGGGTGAGTAAACAAATTCCGAGTTACGTTAGACATCAGGTACTTTAAGCAGGGCGCTCTAACTTCCTAACTATAGGGCGTGGCAGCAGGGTGTAACATTTTCTAGTAAGTCTACAATTAACAAAGCTGATGGAGGGGGGTTTTTCTTGCAATGGCCTTTCAGTGTGTGTGTGTGTGTGTGTGTGTGTGAGAGAGAGAGAGAGAGAGAGAGAGAGAGAGAGAGAGAGAGAGAGAGAGAGCTGTGTCTCTCCTGTGCACACACACACAGGTACACACATACATGCACACATGCACACATCATAGCCTAACTTCTTTCTAAGCTATAGAAAAAAATATTTTGTAGACTCCTAATTATTTGGTCAGTCAGCTCATCCCAACCATTCAAACTCATTGTGTTTAAATCTTTATAAAAAGTCTTTGTTTATACATAAGAACAGGGAGCCCTACATGAAGAAATTTCTTTTCATATCATGATCTCACTGAGATTTCTGAGAGGGTCACGTAATTCCTACTTGATTAGAGTGTTCCTCATGAATACACTTTAGATATTGGCTCTCCTCCACCTCTTCCATAATTGCATATTTTTACAAGCATATTTTTGAATGGTTCCAGTAACAATTGTTATTAAATTGTCACATTTTCGGTATCCTCATGTTTTCAGGGGTGAGTACAAAATGTGCTCTTGATGTGAGGTTGGATTTTTATTAATTTTTTAATTTATTTTACATACCAGCTATAATTTCCTTTCCCTCTTCTTCTACCTTTCCCTCCTGCCCATCTCTTTTCTACCTGCCCCCATCTACTCCTCAGAAAGAGTAAGGCCTCTCCTGGAAGTCAATAGCTCATGGCATATCAAGTTGAGGCAAGACTAAGCTCCTCCCCTCTGCATCAAGACTGAGCAAGGGATCCCACCATAGGGAATAGGTTCCAAAAAGTCAGCTGATGTTCCAGGGACAGATCCTGGTCCCATTGCTAGGGGCTCCACAAACAGACCGAGCTACACAACTGTCATCCACATGCAGACGGCCTAGGTAGGTCCCATGCGGGCTCCCTAGCTGTCTGTTTAGTCTATGAGCTGGGAGCAGCTGTTTCTGTGGGTTTCCCCATCCTAATCTTAACCCCCTGGCTGGTACAATTCCTCCTTCATTTCCTCTCCTCAACAGGACTCCTCTGTCTCCATCAGATACTGATGAAGGTTTTATGATAACAATTAGGGTAGTCACTAATCTGATTACAGGTGAAGGCCAATTCAGGTGCCCTCTCTGCTAGGAGTGTCAGCTGGAGTCATCCTTGTGGATTCCTGGGAGTTTCCCTGGCACAAGTTTTTTCCTTAACTCCATAATGGCTCCTCTATTGAGATCTCTTTTAGTGCTCTTCCTCTCCATCCTTCCATCATCATCCCCCATGCTCCCATCCTTCATCCTCTGCTCTCTACCCCCTTCCCTGCCCCCTGTTTACACTGGAGATCTCATCTATTTTCCTTTCCCAGGACAATCCATGCATCCCTCTTAGGGTCCTCCTTGTTACCTAACTTCTCTAGGGCTGTGGATTGTAGCCGGTTACCCTTTGCTTTACATCTAGTATCCACTTATAAGTGTGTACATACCATGTTTGTCTTTCTGGATCTGGGTTAGCTCACTCAGGATGAATTTTTTATCCAGTTCCATCCATTTGTCTGCAAATTTTATAATGTCATTGTTTTTGTAGGTTTTTTTTTCCTGCTGAGTAATACTCCATTGTGTAAATGTACAACATTTTCTTTATCTACTTTTCCCTTGAGGGACATTTAGGATGTTTCCATGTTTTGGCTATTATGAATAATACTGCTATAAACATAGTTGAGCAAGTGTCCTTGTGATATGACTAAGCATCTTTTGGATATATGCCCAAGAGTGTTATCACTGGGTCTTGAGGTAAATTGATTCCCAATTTTCTGAGAAACCACAATACTGATTTCCAAAGTAGCTGTACAGACTTGCACTCCAACGAGCAGTGCAGGAGTGTTCCCCTTGCTCCACATCATTTACAACATAAACTATCATCAGTGTTTTTGATCTTGAGGCAGGATTTTTATCTAAGAGAGAGTATAAGCTGATACTTAGAGGAGTACATGGAAATTTTAGTAAAAATCAGGCTGCTCCCCAAAGATTTCAACAGAGATTGTTGAAGATTTTATTTCTCATGTAGAGCTAAAAGAGTAAGAAATAGCAGGGACAAATATAAGATACACAAAGTTATGTGGACAGGAAATGTTCACTAGAGGTAGTGAGATATTACTATGAAGCAAAAGTGAAATGATGGAAACCTTTAAGAACACTATGGGGAAAGAGAACATTAAAAACCTTTCTTTCGACACATGGTCTCACTGGGTAGTCTTGGCTGACCTGAAGCTCTCCATGTAAGCCAGACTCTGATACATACTAACTGTGCATCTGGTGAGGAAGGCTGTGGGAACAGAGTGTATTTAAATGTCAGTAACGACTGAGGGAGGGCCATGGTTCCAACCTCCTCAGCCATTTTCACTGATCTGAGTTGGAGCTTTTACTCTCCTTTTTTTTTCTGTTTCTTTGTTTGCTTGCTTTTTAATGTGCACATAGATATTTTGCCTGTATGTATGTCTGTGCACCACACGTGTACCTGGTACCCTAAGAAGCCAGAAAAAGGCGTTGAATCACTCAGAACTAAAGTTACAGCTGGTTGTGAGTCACCGAATGGTGCTGAGAATCTAACCCAGTCCTCTGAGAGAGCAACAAGTAATCTTCACTTCTAAGCAGTATCCCTTTATATGTCAGATTTATCCTTAATATACTGCCCAATCTATAAAGAATTTTAGAGCATAAGGGCGGTCTAAAAGACTGTAAAACTCTACAATCTGAAAAGTTGTACAATCATATAAATTGCTACATTATCTCTGCATAAAATTGAAAAATTCAGCATGCTTTTTTTTTTACTAAAAGATGGAAAATGATGGTTGGTAAAATGCATGAGGATCTGAGTTTCATCTCCAGAACCTACATTTTTATAAAAAGTTGGCTTGATGATGTGAGCCTGAAATCTAAGCACTGAAATGGCACACATGGAGAAGAGGGGGATTTCTGAGGATTACTGACTAGACAGCCTAAATGACTTGATGAATTCCAGACTTTGGAGACAGTTCAGAGATCTCTGCAGAAGAGGGAACAGCAGATGAAAAGAGTAGAAGAGCCAAAGGTGATGGATGACCACAAGGAAACAGAATATCCTTACGCAGCAAGACAGCTGTACATAATGAACTCACAAAGCTGTGATACCATTCACAAGGCCTGTGCAAACTTAAACCAGGCAGAATCTTAGCATGGAGGGAGGTGGGTATGAACCTCCATCCCTAGCTGAGGAGCTGCTGACAATTATTAGTTGCTAGGAGATGAAGGGTCAGTTTTCTCCAAAAGCATAGTCATTGATAAGTCAGCCACACTCCAGTAGAAAGACACACATCCAGGATTGTTTGGACAGAAAAAATAAAATGGCTTTGAAGTAGGTGAGTGAACACAATATTGGGTGGAGAAGAAAGGGTCTGGATCTAGGAAGAGTTGGAGGAGAGAAGGCAAATATGATCAAATATATGACAACAATTCCTTCAATAACTATCTAAATATAAAAGAAGAAGGAAGAAAGAGAACAGGTAGATGGAGTCTGAGAAATGACATTTGAGATTTCCTTCTGGCCTCCACATACATGCGTACACACATACACACACACATAAGCAAAATACTGTAACTCTGGGTGTGATACTTTTGGAAGTGTCCAG
This sequence comes from Sigmodon hispidus, assembly GCA_004025045.1. NCBI lineage: Eukaryota > Metazoa > Chordata > Mammalia > Rodentia > Cricetidae > Sigmodon > Sigmodon hispidus. Next base: position 100,442 of record PVIH01004153.1, read on the forward strand.
CCTGTCTTAAATAAATCAGTTGAGCTGTTTCACTAATAGAAACAAAGCTACAAGTAGTCACCTACAACAGAGCAATCTGAATTGCTGTCATGTGAAGAGTAGAAATAGGGATGCTCACTCTTGTCTGATGAGGCTACTTTTCTCACAGCATCGCTAAGCCTGATCAGCAGCGCTAAGCCTGATGGAACCTGGGTGAAAATGCATGTCAACACTGACCCACAGACATGTCTAGCATGCATACAGATTTTACATGAAGAAACAGAAAGCAAGGAAATGAGTGGTTCTACATGACTTTTAAACTGTCTTTAGTAACTTCAAAGTTGTTTTTCTCTAATGGGATTTAAGGTTAAGGATTTTCATAATTTCTATTATTATGATGTTTCTCTTTTCAGTATAGAAAGAGTTAATCTCTGCTCTCAGGCTAACATCTTCATAGGAGTGGTCAGAATTTAAGGCTAGCCTGAAATACATAGTAAGTTTCAAACTTTGATATACAACATGACACCTTGTTTATACAAAAATCAATCAATCAATTAATATGTGGAGAAATGATGTTTTTGGTTTTCATGAGAATAGAAAGTTGATTGATTGGCAGTTCAAAGCCAGTTTTCCCATTTATCATTTAACTTTCAGTAACATAGAATATTGACCAATATAACTTGCAATAAATTAACTGTTTTATTTTATAACATGGTGAGTGTTTATGTGGTTGAGTTTAGACAGTTAATGCATTATGAGATACAAAGAAGTCTTTCAGAGAAGTGAATGGGCTTGGTCTAAGATTCTGAACTAGTCTCCCCAACATTTCTATGACCAGAAAACTACTAGATTTCTAAAAGTGTTTCTTCAAAAAGATAATACAGGGCACATCTTTACTATTAGCACTCAGAGACAGAGAAAGGCAGATCTGTTTAAGTTCAAGGCCAGCCTGGTCTACAAAGCAAGTTCAAGGCCAGCCAAGGCTGAATAGTGAAGACCCTGTCTCAAAAAACACGAAGCATCTAAAAAAATGACAATATATGTAGAAAACATCGGTTTTCTTTACTGTGATAATGGCGTGCTGGAAAGACGGCTCAGTTTTAAGAACAGTTATTCCTTCAGAGGGCCCATGTTTGGCTTCCAGCATTCACATAGTGGCTCACAACCACCTGTAATTTTACTTCTAGGTGATCTGCTGCCCTCTTCTGACCTCCACAGCTACCAGGAACACACATGGCACACATAGACACACAGGCAAAAATTTTCACATACATAGAATCAAAACAAAAAGAAATTTAAAGTGTGATATTGGCTGATTCAACTCTGCAACTCAGTCTTCTATTGAAGGGAACTGAGAATTGTGCTAAATTTCCATCACCTTAAGCATATTTCTGTACAATCTGGGGACATTGGTGTTTTCCTTGGTGTGGTCTCCTGTAGAAGAGAGGCAGCCTCATTAAAAGGCTGATGTTGGAAGACTTCAATAGTCCAGAGCCTGCCGCAGCTCAGGCTTCCTGCTCAGGGGACCTGCCTTTAGGATCACACATCCACTGACCTTGCCTAGTGGAAACTGAGTATAAATTGTGCCCTGTATAACCGTTAATACCTGTGTTCTCTATGATCACATATTATATTCCATGCTGTTAATGCTTTATTTAGGATACTCTCCTGCACTAATCCCAGTCCCTTGGAAAACATTTTCTTTAACTTGATTTTGTCTTAGCACATAGCCCACTCTCCCCACAGGAGAGATGACTGCCCATCTACTGGCCCCTTTCTCCTACACACGGTTACTACATTCTTCAAATTCAGATCTACTAGGTTTTACTGATCTCTTTTCAGAAAAAATAAGCAAATCCCCTCTCTGACAGTAGCTATTGACCATGTCAGAGCAATAACAAGTAGCAATTGAAGTTCAGGTGTTAGCCCACCAGAAGAAAAATTCTCTGATGGGCATATCTCACTTAAGCAAGTCTCTCAAGAACACAGACTCCATAATGTTTTTGCTTATGTTGTGTTCCTGCATCCTTCCTGCTACAATGTATATGGTATAGGAAGTCCCCCACTGCCTGTATTGGAAGTGTGTTTATCTCATGAATATACCTTGATGTAAAGGGCATTTATATCTGTGAATTGTCAAAAAGATGACACTTCCTTAAACTGTATAATTTCATTGAATAAAAATAATTGCTAAGATATGTTTCATATTTATTGCTCCATATAAAGCCTGTGGGTCACTCATGGAAGCTTCTTTAAATCACAGCTCAGATCTATGATTTAGGATAACATTTGAATCCAGGAGCCAGGCTGGCTCAAATTCTTTCAATATTTATGCTGAGATGTGAAGTCATAAGTTTCTTTAGGTGAAACTGTAGTGAGATTTAGGCTTCAAAAGAGCTTTAAATTAGATCAAATGCCTTGCTAATGGTTTTTTAGATAAACATTTCCTATATCAGTTCTCAAGGATTTACTGAGCTATCTGACTAGATTGTAAATACCAAAAAAAAAAAAAAGCCCAGTTATTGCTACCTGGCAAATGTTAAGTTTTTATGCCATTTCTGACCTTAACTTATGAAAATATATTTTGAGTAGTCAAGGCTACAGAAAATAATTTGACTATGTAACCCCAAATTAGGGCTACAGGCTTTCTTAAATAACCAGGAGTTACACACAGGGCAGAAAGTACACTTTTTAGGCTTTATGTTCATAATAGGGTGTAAAATACCTGCTTAGCTGATACTAAAGAAAATCCTGGCACCTTGTAAAGCCTGAGCCAGAAAATCTTGACATACTTAGTGCTCACGAGGCATCTAGGATAAGACTGCCTCTCTGTGTAATTAACAAGATAACTGGCTCTTTCTTTGTGGTTGCATGTTACAGCCTACTAATTAGACAGATACCTCAGAAGGCTCCTTCCTTGCTCTGGGACAAGTTATCTATATTTATTTCACGTGAGTTGTTGGGATGACTCTTTTTTATCATTTACTTAAAAAATGGAATATGACCTTCAAACGTAACTCCTATATTGCCTATAAGAATCTGTTAGGTATATATAGCTGCAAAGAACAAAGAAAAGAATGAGATTTAAAATGAGAGATTAAAGAAAAGTAACGATCCAGAGAGTGCATGAGTTTTCTTTTTCCCTATCCCTCTCAGATAAAAAGTCTTTGCACTACACTGTGGACTTTCCTTTTGGGCCCTGTCTGCAGCCTAGAAGCTGGTTCTTCTTGAGCTGTGAAACCTCTCCATTTTCATAAAATGGCATTGGAATGACCCCTTTCTCAACACAATCCTACAGTAATAAAACATTTCCTGTTATGTTTTGGCATGTCCACATTTGCCCACAGTCCCTTTTGCTGTATCTTGGGCTCCAACTAGCATGTCTATTAATCATTTATATTTTTTCTATCACTGACCTACAGTGTTTAGATACACCCAGAAACTTAAGACCTTATGATTTACAAAAATAACAACTGTCCCTCCAGTAAGACACTTTTGTTCTCACCTTTCAAAAACACATTTTTCAGGACAACTGTTTACCTACGCCCCTGCCCGTGTTTCCTACCTCCTCCACAGTTACCCTTCCCACAATGAGGCCACCACCCTACAAAGAAATAGCAGCAGTGTCTGTTCTGAGATGCTCAAGGAAAGCTTCTCCATCCTTCCACCTGCCACCAGCCACTCTCATGCCTTCCAGGAGTCTGTATAGGAACTGTACAAAGTTCTATATGACCCCTACCATGGATGCTTCACTTCTGCTTCCACACTAGGCTTTCTCTCCCTTCATGTTTTATGTTTTGAAGATCCTTCACTACCTTTTCATTGCCTGGTTCTTTGGCTCACATTCTCCACCAGCATACTTCCATAGTGGTTGTGTTATTAGCACTAAAATCAAACCAGTTTCCTCCCCAGCATGAACTGCTGCAATGGCCCTAACGGTTTTGTTTTGGTTTTGTTTGGTTTGGTCATTGCCTCTTTTCCTAAACATCACTGAGATTTTTTAAATGTAAAATTTATCATTCAGTTGTCTACACACTACCCTTTGGTGATCAATTACACAGAATGTATATTCTGCAGGACTTTTAAGCTATAGAATCCAACCCTTCCCCTCTCCAAACTCTTTTATGCTCTTTCCTGGTTCCTTTATACCTTCTTCTGTGTGGGGCCCTGTCCTCTGCCTGTCTGTTCTCTTGGTCTTCCCATTCCTAGCTGTAGTTTAAAGCCCTGTGCAAACCTTAATGTTCTAAACCCCATGTGTTGATTCCTTTTCCATGTCACAGCACCAGCCTGTTCAACTGTTTCTCAGTGGTCACCTCCAGCAAACTCAGGTCAAAAGTTTTTTGTGCTTTTTTTTAAAAAAAAAAAAATGTATTTTTTTTAAAAAAGAGCAACCATTGAGGAAGGATCTTTCTTCCCTACCCGTCTGTGTATCATAACGGCCTGTACTGCAGACCTGGTATATGTCAAATGGTTACAAATATCTTCAGGGTTAACAAACAGACCACTGGACAAAACTAACCCAGATCTCCAGTATCATCTGAATTAGGAAAATAGGAAAGTGAAGAAAGCCGTGAACCCCAAGACATTAAGTCTTGTAACTCTTCTGTTCCCCCAACCCTGTCCTTTTCATTGTTTCTAGAGTATCATTAAGTAAAACACCTTAAAATTCTAAGTCATAGTAAAAAAAAGAAATGCTTGGCACTGCAAATGATCTTACATATTTGTTCTTACCATGAGGACATTTCAAACTTTTGACTCTTTTTATTCATTCTTGGTACAGTTGTTGAATGACACGAGATTTTGTGTCTGAAAGGCCAGTCTAATGGTGCTTTAGAGAAGCTTCTGTACCTGAGCTGCATGAATGAGAAACAATCTCAGAAACAATCCTGGAAGCACCATGTGCGCACCCTATTGAGCGAGGACACTTCCTTTCGCTTTTTCTCTGTAGACACCACACTTCATTCTCATGATTTTTCTAACTGCCTCTTTGAAGTCTTTGTTCCTCAGACTGTAGATAACTGGGTTCAGCAGTGGAGTGACCACAGTGTAGAAGACTGAAATGATCTTGTTGATTTCTGGTGAGAGGTGTGCATTTGGGCGCACGTACATGGAGATCATAGTCCCATAATAGATGGTGACCACAGCCAGGTGGGAGCCACATGTAGAAAAAGTCTTCATCCTGCCGGAAGTGGAAGGAATTCTCAGAATGGAGGACACTATGAAAACATAGGACATGAGGGTTAGAAGGAAACAGATGCAGAGCACAGCAATGGACAGGACAAAGATGGCCATCTCTGTCACATAGACACTGGAGCAGGAGAGCTGCATTAATGGAGGGAGGTCACAGAAGAAATGGTTGATGCGGTTGGGCCCACAGAAATCCAGCTTAGAAATCATGAGGGAAGGCAGGAATCCCGTGCCCACCCCTGTCACCCAGGAGACTGTGACCAGTACAGCGCAGTTGTCTGGACTCATGAGCAGTGAGTAGTGAAGTGGGCTGCAGATGGCCAGGTACCTGTCATAAGCCATGGCAGCAAGAAGAAAACATTCAGTAGCACCAAAAAACACAAAGAAGTAGAGCTGGGCCATGCAGGCAGGGAAGGATAAGGTGTGGCCCCAGGAGACCAGGTTGGCTAGCAGCAAGGGCACTGTGGTAGACGTGTACCAGATCTCCAGAAAGGACAGGTGTTGGAGGAAGGTGTACATGGGAGAGCGCAGGCGTGGGTCCTCACTCACCACTACGATGATCAGCATGTTGCCTGTGATGGTGAGGAAATAGAAGCACAGGAAAATGGCAAAGAGAAGGGACTGCCACCCAAGAAGGTTCTGGAATCCTAAGAGCTGAAATTCAGTGACCTTGGACAGGTTTTGGGGTTCCATTTTCTGTGAAGGCAGAAGACATTTTGAAAAACACAGTAAATGCAAAGCATAAAGCATTTGCAGCTTTTGATGGAGAATGCCAGAGGTTAGTCTCTTAGTAGTTTGAAACTATTGTGGAGTATGTTGGTTACTTGTTAGACAAAATTCGGCTTCACAGAGGAAGGGTTTATGAGAAATCAGTTTGCAGATAGGGAGGACATGGTGGAGAAGGCATGGTGGGGAGGGCAGGGTCGGGCAGTAGGATCATGAGGCAGCTGGTACCATTGTATCCACAGACAGGAAGGAGAGCTGGGTAGTGGGCACCAAACTCACTGCCAAGTTTTCTCCTTTTTATTTAGTCTAAGACTCCAGCTCATTGGTGGTGCTGTCAGGGATTCCTGTTACCTAACTGACCCAATCAAGACACTCGCTCTCAGACATGTCCACAAGCTTATCTGTTTGACGATCTAAAATTGACAGTCAATATCACATGCAGGTGTTCAGAGGGACAAATGTGTTAATTCCAACTTTCCTCTATACAAACATATTTTGCTTATTTGGATTTTTTTTCTTAATTCAGGGGCACAGTGTCTCACTTAATCCAGGCTGGCCTGAAATTCATCATCTGCCTGCCCCAACCAGTCATGCACTAAGATCACAGGTGCCCACTGTCACACCCAACCTGTACTTACATATAAAGTAACAAACTGAATGTAGATGTCAAATTCTGAAAAGAGATACAGTTCCATTTCTTTGGAGTTTGTAAAATACTGAGGTCTCAGATTCAAAGACATAAGGAAAAAGACACATGCATAAAAACAGAAGGAGGTGAGCTGCCCGAGACAGTGAGAGAGGTGATCAGGTGAGAGTTCTGGTTTATAACAACATATCAAAAATAAATTCTCAGACCTTCAATGTATACATTTATGTTTGACATCAGTCACACTGAAAAATCTCAGAAACTGATAAAAACAACAAAATTTTATTAAAATCATGAATATGTAGAAGAAAATGCCTCTTTTGTCTGAAAAGGAATGAGAACACACTCTCTGAGATCCTGGGAATGTTTATTCATTTTTCCTTAAATAACACTTTACCGATAGTCCACTCTGTGTGTGTGTGTGTGTGTGTGTGTGTGTGTGCATGTTTATATGTGTGAGCATGTGTGTGAGTGTGTATGTATGTGTGAACATGTATGAGTGTATGTGTAGCTCAGTGATCAGTTAATTTATTTCTTGCTCATGCAAAGGCCCTTCTTACCTATTAGCTAACATTCCCCCATGGAGAAGAGTCTTGAAGTTAATGTTTTCCAAACATTGCTTGTGTTCCCATTTCCACAAACACCTTCCCGGAAGATGTGGTCTTTACCAGTTGGACTTATTCCTCAGCTTTCTTTATCCACAGGACTTTTCTGTCATCTCTGCTCTTCAAGGGCCCTGCCTTGTCCCCCCTTGCCCCCACCTGTCCTCATTCCTAGGCCTCTTCTGTCGTTAGCATCACACAGCTAGCTGATCACTCCTTTTTCCTGGCCTACTGGTCATTCGGTGTACATAGCCACATGTTGCCAGCTTTCACATTTGCATCTGCACAGCCACCCGGCCAGCCTCAGTCAGCTCATCTCTCCTCTCTTGCAACCTTCTGTTTACTTATTTGTGGTTCTGGGGACAGAAGCCAGAGACCCCTTCCTCTTCACTGTAAATCCCTTCTCTGCCCTTCACTCTTGGGTCCATGTGTGAAGCTAAATTTGGGGTTTGTGTTGACAGTGGCTGCATTTGAAACACACACCTCATATCTGGTTGGAGTTAGCATCTGAGTCTCCACATAAACTGACCCTTCTGCCTCTGGCAGTGCACGTGCCCCCTCAGTACCCATTCTCTTCCTCTCACCAAAGGGATTCTCATCTCTTTCTGCCATTTTATTCAAGGCAGGATTTGTGACTTGGTGTGTCTCAGACTCAGTACTAGATTTGCTACATCAGCTAGCTCCAGATGCAAATATTCTCAAATCCTTTCTGCCCTCTGTTCTGCACTGTTTGCCCTGTGAAGAAAATGCCATTGCCTCTCCTGTACATCACTGCAATGCTTTCTCTGCTGCCCCTCATGTCCAATCCACAGCACCCAAAAAGGTAGCTAAGTTAAAACTTTAAACCAAATAACCCAAAGGCAGATCATACCAAGAGCATAAATAGGAAAGGGCCAACACTCAACTTAGTGACCCTATGGGCATGTACTGTTCTCTAATTGGCCACAGTGGTTCTGTATTTCTGTTATAATTTATATTTGGTCACTTCTGTTTTCTCCTTACATGTTTGAGTAAAATCATCGGACACATTATATACATGTAGCTCTGCATTTTTTAATTGTCTGAAGATGATAGGTTTAAATCTTCACATATGCTACCAGAAGTGTTCTCCTGGTGTTACATGTGCATGAACCAAGACCTTCGATCAACACAGATGGGCGTGTCCTCAAGTGGGGCGGATAGGGAAAGTGAGTCAAGAACTGTTGAGACATGGCTATGCTCACAAATTCTCTTGGTAAATTAACAATGATATCTTTAAAAAAAAAAAAGTCCTTTCTTACCTTAGCTTTCTCTTGCTTTGCAATAAGTATGTCACCACTAGACTCATTAAAATGAACAAAAAACGCATTTTAAAGAGTAATTTAGACTTAAGGACTAACAATGTTGTGTAGCTAGTGAGAGCATACTGAGTACAAAGTGGCATTTTGCTAAAATACACTGAGACTGATGAGAAGTCAGTTCAGATCCCCATCCACCTGAAGTCCTTACACAATACACACCCCAGTGCACAACACGACTCAGAAATGATCTGCTTATCTCTTAAAATACAGATTCCTTGAATGGTCCTGCTTTCAAATGTCCATGTGAGCTCACTTCTACTGGGCTGGAGAAAAGCTTTTACCTCCCAAATGCTATGTTCTGAAGCCCTGGGCAAGAATGTGACCTCTGCTCTTATAGTGTCACCCTTTAACTTATATAAAGACATCACAATTAAGAATGTCACTGATCTTTGCAGTCCTGCATATGGTAAAGTAAGTGGCCTCTTGAAGTTACTTTTCTGTTATTATGGTTTTATTTGCTAGTCAATTGAGACACAATCGCCTGCTCTTTCATATAAATAGAGAATGTGTCCAGGCTGAAACTGCTATGATCATTAGGTATAATATAACATGTTGGGGTGAGTATAACCTTAAAATCTAACATTTAAAACCACAAACATAACAGAAAGTATGTGACACTGGACAGACACTAGAGAACATACCATGTTATCTCCTGAATTCAATTTCACCTACATGTCCAAGCTGCTGCCATACCTGTACCTCTGAGCTGTGCCCAGAGGCCTGTGGAGCAAGGTTCTCCTTGGCCAGATGAGTGCTGTGCTTGTATGGTGAGATCTGGGAGCTGCCATCTCTTGCTGCTGCTGAATGCTGACAGAAGCAGACTTCTGCTTTCAATAGCCCTGGGTTTATTGGGGACATGGCTCTTCTGAGACCCTGTTCCCTAGACAGTCTTGCATAATTTTCGAATCAGTGAGTAAACAAGAACCTCCTGATGATATCCAGCTCTGTCCAGGAGCCTTAAATGACAGAACTCACAGGGGAGATGCCATTGTCACATTCTCTGTGGAATGAACTTTTTCAAAATTTTAAATTAGGATAGGTCCCAATAATTTTGACCTAAGACTTTAGTCAAACAAAAAGATGTTTCATTTAAGTCATGCAATTGCGATGGACTTTCTGAAAGTTCTATAACTCTTGTTTTTGTCAAGTCACTGTCCTACTATAATTACAGATGAGGTTAAATATTTATGCACCTGCAAGCATATTAGCTCCTCAGTTACACAAATCTGTGTCAAAGATCTCTATGTCTGTGAATGCTCATTTTATTTAGTCATAGATAAGATAGTGTTTCAGGATTTGGCCTAACACTCACTGAAGTTTCAGAAGGTGATTTAGAAAAGAAAAGATCTTAAACTTGTCCCTAAACTGGCAGAAATTGCAATAAAACCCTTTGGATGGAGAGCTATCTGTGTCAATTATTAATTTATTAATATTTCCAGTCAAAATAAATGTATACATTTTAATTTAAAAGAAAATATTAAAAGGTTTTATTGAGACAAGATCTCCAGCTGGTCCTGAATCTCTACCTCTCCTGCTACCACCTCCCTAGTGCTAAAATGACAGGCATGGGCCACTATTCCCAGCTACTTCTGAAGATTTTAAAAACCATTCATTCATTCAACCAACAAGAATGCATTACTGAATGTCTGGGGTCCTTTCAGGCATTAGATATATCAACACTGTGGGGATGTAGACTGCTTCATTTAACTAATATTTTCAAAATAATATGATCTGTGTGTATATCTTTCATAAGAATTCAGAGAAGGAAATAAAATGTAGACAAATCTACATTTTTTGAAATACTCATGGTTGTGTGCTCCAAAGCCAAACAGTTGTGGTTCATGAGATTGCCTGTATGTCTCTACCTATGAGGTTGACAGTTGGATTATAGTATAACCAACCTCTTGGAATTTTCATTACTACTTTCATATTTAATATTCATCCCAGGGTCCATACAATATTTTTTAGGGGAAAAAATGTTGAAATCTTGTGATTATTTATTGTCACGGTATTATGAGTATTATTGTGACTGGCCTAGAGACAGTTGTGGCTCACATAGTTGTCCATAGTTTGGGGTGAGTACCATGTAAACCTAAGATCTGAGTGCTGCCAGAGAGGACAGAATAGAGCCAGCAAAGCAGGTCATTAGACATATTTTCCCTGTCAGCTGCAGAAAAAACAAACAAACAAAATGACATAGTTTTTCTTCAGATTAACACCAGCTAGATAAGCTGAAATAGGAGGTCAGGCATCAGGCCTCCCAGGCAGAGGTGTGACAGGGAGAGAGTGTGTCAAGGAGTCGATGGTCAAGGTTCAGCCAGGTTACCACAGGGTTTTTCTTTCCTGGGGAAAGAAGGAGAGACTGGATGAATTTACATCTGCCATGGGATTATGCTCTTTTTTTTAACTTTATTTATTTATTTATTTGCCTTGATGTTTGCCTGGAACTGGAACTACAGACAGTTGTGAGCTGCCATGTGGGTGCCAGGAATTGAACTCAGGTCCTCTGGAAGAGCAGTCAGTGCTCTTAACCACTGAGCCATCTCTCCAGCCCCGGGATTATGCTCTTATACACTGTAAATATTTGTCACTGTAAGTATTGGTTTAATAAAATGTTAGCCAGAAGATAGGCAGACAGGAAGTATAGACAGGGCAGCCAGACAAGGAGAATTCTGGGAAGGGGAAGAGCAGAGCAGATGCGAGCCAGACACAGAGGAAGAAAGATGAGAATGTTGCTAAATATGGATAAAAATCATGGGTTAGTTTAAGAATAAGAGTCAGAAAGTAATAACCCTGAGCCATAGGCCAAACAGTTTGTAAGTAATATAAGACTTTATGTGATTATTTGGGACTAAATGGCTGTGGAACTAGCTGTGCGGGTCGGAGAAACTTCTTATTACACATATCACTTCTAAGAAGTAAGTGGATGATTATGAGTGAGGGAAAACAGCCAGGAAAGCTGGTGAGATGGTTCAGCAGGTAAAGGGGCTTACTAATAACCTGAGTTTGATCCCTGAGTTCCATAGGATAGAAGAGAACTCCATAAATTGTCCTCTGACCTCCACATGCCCACCACAGCATCCGCATATGCACAGAAGCACACAATACACACACACACACACACACACACACACACACACACACACACACACACAATCAGTTTAATACAAAATTAAAAACAAAAACCAACCAAAACCATAAACTGTCAGTCAGGGAGTCAAGTCATGCTGGTCCCCACATCTTAAGCTCATGTGAAAAAAAATGCTCATTAAAAGGAATGTGGCAACCATGAGTTCTCATTGACATTATTAATAACATTGTAGCTAACCTTGCTCTAACAATGCTACTACCCCAGCCAGCCTTCCTCTAACCTGTTTTACAATAACAGATCCTAAGCAGCAATGCCCATGGACATGGACTGGAACCTTTGAAACCATCAGCCAAAATAAACATTTTCTCATAAATAAACATGGACCATCTCAGGCATTGTCTTACTAACTTGTTCATATACACTCAAACTTCCTACAGTACCAAGAGTTCCATCCAGAGTATTTACATATCTAAACACAGAGGCTATATTTGTATATGTAATTTTTCTCCCTGAATGCAGGGAGTGGGAGAATCCTGTCTGTCCTGATCGTAAAACACTGACAGTGAAGACATTCAGATAGCTCAGAGAGTTTCATGCATGCACTAAGATGGGGGCACGGCATCTCTCTTGCTAATTTTCTTAAAACTGTGCTCTAGAAGCTTCTAGATAATAATTGGAATGGTCTGAGGATTTTGATGCAGAAAAAAATAAATTGCTTAGAAAGAGCAAATGAATTCAATGGGTTTACAAGAATAATTAATTTACTGCATATTTATAATACTTTTCCTTTTCTCTTTTTCTCCTTCCTTCCTTTTTTCTTTTTTTCTTTCAGAGTCTAACTACATATCCCAGACTGGCCTGGTACTTGCTATGTAGACCAAGCTGGCCTCACACCCACAGAGATCTGTTTGCTTCTGACTCCCAATTTTTGAGATTACAATATGTGCTATCACACCCAGCTACATATAAATTTACAAACATCAGCAGTAGTTGATGACTTTAGGCAAATATATTTTGGTTTAAAGGGAAGGATGATGTAAAGCTCAGGCTTTCAGTTGTCCAGAAGACTATGCTACATAGGCACTATATAAGGAATGATGATTTGGCAGATGGGAGACTTAGCCAGGTATTTTCTAGAATGTAATTCTATGATCTCACAGACAAAAGGGTATTTGTTTGCTTGTTTTACTAATTAGATACATATTGTTGACCAAATCTCGATACATCTTTGCCAGTGTAAGAATAGAGGAGGAGATTTTCCTAAAAGTCAGATTCCTTTCCTAAAGATCCTGACTGTCTCAGGTACCATACCAACATTGTTATTTTTGACTTGGTCTGAGAAACCCAGAGTCTGGTTGTTGGGGGGAGTATATTCTGTCACGTTTGCCTTGTTTAGTCTTTTCTATAAAGAAATCAGTGACAGCTGGACCTCGTTGCTGCTGTGGTGTGTTTCTGTGGTGTGAAGGTGCTGTCAAACGCTGCCTTGCAGCACCTTTCAGGAGCAGAATAGATAACAGTGGGATTTTATTAGTATGTGTTGTAACTCCAAGGGCAGCCTAGGGCAAAAGGTCTGCTACCAGTTTAGCAATCAAGCAAATGAATTAAACCACTGATTAACATAAAACAAAGAGCCATTAAAGAAAAAATGTCTAACCTAGGAGTCAACAGTTATTCCTTTCAAGACAGTCACATCTTGAAATTAGCAGATAATTTGTTATTGTCTTCATGAGCCACTTGGTGCATAATTAAAGTCTCACTTTTGAATGCCCTGTGCTGAAGTATCAATGGAGAAGAGGGAACTTCAGAACAATTAGACCCTGCAGACAATTGGATGTGATCCCCAAGGTCTGGGCTTCCTGTTCTGCTCCCTTGTGGAGCCAGGTCTCAGGGAGCAGCTGCCTATGCAGTTTAGAATCCACATCTCCATCCACAATACACATGTGCAAACCTTCCAAAAACCTACCACAGAAGGTGGAGGCAGACAGGATTGAATAACTCGGTAGGGTTTTTGAAGGGGCTTAGCAGAACACTAGGTATGAACCGAGGTCTGGCTCAGCTTTGAAGCCAACGTCTTTCCTATGGAACTCTGAGGAGCATTTTGGGAATTGCAGGCACTGCAGTAGAGGAATCAAGATCATCTCACCAAAGAAAGCGAATGCATGTTAGCGATTCAAGAGATAGAAATACACATTTAGGGACCAGATAACAATTCCAAATCAAAGTGGTGAATCGGGTGGGTATGGAGATAACCTTTTCCACTGGGGGAGTTTGGGGGTACAGCTCCTTTTGCTGGCATTCCCTATCACCATATTCATCTAGGAAGATCTTTTCAGACAAATTTCACAACCAAAAAAATGTTGGAAGAAATTTTATTTCTGAAAGTCAAAAAAATAAAATAAATCAGTTTTACTCTGTGGTCTTTTGTGGGGCTGAATTTTGTCTTGTTTCTTGGGAGAACGTCGTGTCTTGTTAAAGAAACCACCTTCAAACATCCTCTGAAGTTTTGTCCTGTTATCGCTTTCACTCTTAGCCCAAGTCGGGAAAGGTGTGTTAGATGGAAGGATTTTTTTCCTGGTTTCTATAAAACAGAAAGGATGTTACAGGGCTTGTTATTGGTGGAGGGCAAGTAAGGCACTTTGTGAATGAGCACTGAGGGTATGAGGTAATTAAGCCACAAAATGACAAGACTTCTTTTGCAAGGCAATCTAATCATTGTAAGCTCAGGAACAACGGCATTGTCGGGAGAGGAGTTTATTGCTTAATGGATGAAAGGTTTGTGCACCTTGATAAACCTCTCTGCGGACTCAGCAATCTAAATCAGACTGAATTAGAAAACGTCCTAATTTAATGGGTAAAGTGCTCCCAGGCGATCCTCTACTCCCCCAGAGAGGAGACAGGGAAGAGAGCCCAAGACCATGCATCTGTTTTCCCGGGTGTGAGAGCGGTCTTGAGCGTCTCTTGGGGAGGAGCCGTGTTTGGCGGCACTTTCTGAGGGGCAGGGTCTGGACGGAGAGAGAGGTGGGGCTTCCACCAGAATATTTCAAACTCTGGGTATATGGATGCCAGGGTGCGGGGAGCTGAGGTGGGACTTCCCCCAGAACAGTGGACACGGAGCTTCCGTTGCATAAGAGCTGTAGAGAAAACCAATACATTATAAATATCTTCGATGCTATTGAACTGTCCACTTGAATTTTAAACTGTACACTTAAAATTCAAATTTTAAATGTTAAAATTTAAGTACATTTATAGTCGTAAATTTTGCAAGTTTTAAAATTAGGAGGGAAATGTAAGGTAGAGTTGCTTAAATGCAGACAAACTGAGGTCCTAAAAATAAAACAAGCAGGAAGGGCACTGCAGAGTCAGGGGCTGTTGCTCCTGAGTTTGGTGGTGAGAGATGGTGGGAGGGGAGGGAGGGAGGGAAGGGAGTGGGCAGGAGGGAGGGAGGGGGAGAAGAGGGGCTTGGAGAGGGAGAGAAGCACATCAGCTGCCCAGGAGCACACTGACCAGGGAACCAGGTTTTGCATTGGGTTGTGGCTTCCCTAGTGACACAAAGGTGACATAGGAGCACTGGAGACACATTGAAAAGAACACACTGATATTCTGAAGCAGTGGAACCCAGACCAAGGACACAAAGGAGTAAAAATACTTGGGATGCAGATGTCCGGGATGCAGATGTCCGGGAACTAATGCAAGGTCAGAGAAGACAGGACACAGGTAGAGGGGTGTTGCACAAATCCTAATTGATCTTATTATAAAAAGCCAGAGCAAGATATTGAGGCAAAGGCTAAAAGATCAAGAGAGACAGAGGACTAAGTCACAGCCACTTTGCATATCACCTCAGTCAAAAGGGTACGATCCTGTCTCCACAAATCCTCAGACTGAATAGGTAAAAAGGGGCAAAATCTGTCTCCTCCTGCCTTATACTCCTTTCTCTGCCCAGCCATATCATTCCCTGTTTCAACTTTCCTAGTGCTAGGGTCAAAGATGTATGTGCTTCTCAAATACTGGGAGCAGAGGCATAGGATGCCAAGTGCTGAGATTAAAGGCCTGTGTCTTTGATTTGGTCTTGAACTCACACAGACCCAGACTCTGCCTCTGCCTCAGGAGTGCTAGGATTGAAGGTATGTGTTACTACTCCCTGACCTCCCTGGCTAACTCTGTGGCAGACTCCGCCCTCTGATCTTCAGGAAATCTTTATTTGATAAACAATATATCAGTACATTTTCCCTTTTTTTCAAAAAAAGGTTAAAACTAATTTAAAAAACTATATACAATAAGTACAATAACTATATACAATATATACAGGCAAAATTATATTAATGATGTCCAGTCCGTTAACATTTGACAAATTCAGAGAAAATACTTCATTATTCTATTTTAGTGAGTCTAAACTGTTCTACCTAATTGATTTTCTATTATAACTTGTATTACCAACCAAAAACTGTCTTTTGATGTATCTAGAACTCATACACTTTACACATTTTAGTGAGTTTCTTTTCTGAAACTGTAACTAGAAAAATTATAACTATCTAGTCTTCAACTCCCTTAGAGACCTGAGAAGAAAATAATACTGAGTAAACAGGAAGTACAGGCAAATGACTTCCAAAAAATGTGAGAAATGATAGAAACAGTTGCTGCCTGGACAGTTACCCAAGGTTCCTCTGCAACATTGGAGCATCCATCTTCAGCCTTCAGGCCTAAATTATCTTACAGACTTATCTGTGAAGCAGGATTTTCTGAAGAGCTGCTCTACCTTGTCTTGACAAGGTTTGGCAGTTCTTTATTCTGTGTCCTGCTTGTTCATCTTGAACAGCATACTATCAGCAGCTGAGACAAGGGCACTTTCTTGCCCAGTGGCTAACTTTTGCCACAAAGAAAGTAAACTCCATGTGGAGTTTCTTCAATGCCCATCATGTTCTCTGAAGTAGATTGGTACTTCCAGGAGCAGACATGTCCCCCTGTCATAAAAATGAAAAGAACCTATGTTATTAAAACATCTTAAATGCCATATTCTGTAGATCTTCGAAGTATTTGAAGACCATCTGTCTTCCAAAAATTTATCTTTGTTTGAACTTGAAAACATATTTAATCTTACTATAAGTTTGATTGTAATGACTAACTACTAACTTGCATTTTTTATATTCTAATTTGTTGGCAACAATAATTTTCAAGGACTAACAATTTACATTACATTGTTAAGTGAACTCTACAGGTACAATACCTTGAACAAGAGTAAAATTATATGTACAGTCTGTTCTAACAAAATTAATCTCAAATTTGTATTCATATGCACAATTTGTATAAAATATACAAAACCCAATTCAATGTAAAATATTTAAAACAAGTAGTTGCTTTTAAAAAGTAGAGTCAAAAATCTACCCCCTTTACCTTATCATTTTTATCTTTTTTTTTCAGAGTCAATAATCTACCCTTTTGTCCTACCACATTTATATCCCCTTTCTTCTTTTTCTTAACACAAGAACCCTGAATCTAATTTCATTTGTTCAGCTTTTTTTTTTAACCATTACCAATACAACTTGTAATCAACCACCCTAAACAATGACAAGTATCCATAACCCACTGAAAGATCAAAATCAACCCACCCCATCTTTTGGGAATGTGAGTGTTGTGTCTTAAAATTACTTTCTGCTGTCTGGGGGTAAAGACATCTTTAGGGTATCTTGAAAAATTAGGTTAATTGTCAAGTCCTGGGAAAGGTAACTGTATCATTTTTTGTTAGTCTCTGCATAACAGGAAAGTGCTGAGTTTGTCTCAGGTTCTTCTAGAGTAGCATGTGAGGCTGGATCATCTCAGTTAGCCACCTTGAAATTGTCCTGAGCATTTTGTAGTCTAAAACTGATCCTTAGGTGGTATTTATCAGTTTAATGGTGTGAAATGAGGCCCCATCAGCTTTTTGAAGACTTTACAGGTCACAGTTAGACATGGTCATGATTCACTCCAGAAAACTTAAAGAGACTCAAACCCAAAACAATGTACAGGAAGCTAGATGAAGCCTTTTTTTCTAGAATTAGTTAGTCCTCTATATGAGCATTAATATCATGACAAAAGTTTTAAAATATGTTAATTTTATAAATTTTAATATAAAATTTATACCTTGAGAAATTTAAATAGTCAAAATGAAACCAAAAGATTATGAGATTAGTAGTAATAAAATAGTCCCTTAATTTTGGTTTTACTCCTGTTCCATATCAGATGGCTCATCTGACAGAGAGATTTTATATTTTTCTTTAATAAGCTTGCTTGGGTTTAGAAAAGGAGAAAGCCACACTCCAACTCCAAAGCCAGCTTTGATTTATAATTGAGATGGAACCTAAACTTTCTCTAGAACTAAAGGGATATAGATGGTAAACAGTGAGATTTTTATCCTGTAGAGTTTTGGTACCAATAGGCCCAATTTGTTTTTGTTTGTAAATTTTTCTGGATAGTCTTTCCTTCTTCTTTAGACATCTAGATGGTTAAGGTCTTTTGATTTCTTAAAGATGGAAATTTCTATTTTTTTTGTAAAGACAGAAACAGAACCCTGTCCCAAACCTTGTTTGGTGAATTTTCCTTAAAATTTACAGAATTGTCACATTGGCAAATGAGCCATAATTTCTCCTTATCAAGATGTTTCTTTCTTTTGTTCAAAGCAAGTCTTTATTAATTTGATGGTATTCATAGCTTTTCTTCTTCTGTGGAAACAAAAGCAATTCTTCTTCCCCAATGTAGCACATAATTATAGTTTTCTTTAGTCATAATAAAAGGCAAATTAGATATGAAACTTTAGACTCACAAAAATAAGACAGTATTTAATTTTGCTAAATACAAATAGATTAAATATTGTAACTGTAATTCTTGCCTAGTAACTTTTTTGTTATGTTAAAATTAAAACCTTCCCTTTTGATTAGACAGAAAAGGAGAAGTGCTGTGGGATGCCCTTTCTGTATGCTGTGAATATGTGTTGCTACCATTGGTTAATAAAGAAGCTATTTGGCCTATGGCAAGACAGGAAACAGCCAGGCAAAGAATCCAAGAGAGATGCAGGATAAAGAAAGGCAGGGTCGAGGTAGATGCGGTCTAGTCTCCCAAGATAAAAAAGATCCTGAGAATGCACAAAATCCAATTAAATCTTCTTTTATATATATAGAAAGAGAGAGAGAATTATATACATATAATTTAACATAGGTATGTTAATTTTGTTTCTTAAAAGAATAATGCTACAGTGCTTGGTCTTAGCCTACAAATGTGGAAGGGAAAGCCATTAAGAGCAGTAACTGTAAAAGTAGCAGTGAGCTCACCTGCCCATGCCCCCACCAAAAACATGCTGTCTCTCACACTTCTCATTAGCCTCCTAGGTATGAAGGTCTGGCTTCAGGTGAGGCCCAAGAGCAGCAGGTCCAGACATTTGTCTGATACATTTCACTGTCTCCTGCAGCATCTGGCTGAGTGATGGAGACACAGAGCAAGAACATCTATGTCCCCTGTAGAAAAGCACAGATGGTCTGTAACCCTTGGACTCTCCCCTATATAGGTGTGTTTATCACAGTCTGTGATGACCTGTGTTGATTCTGTTTGTCCACTTTCTTACTTATTCTGCTGGTGTTTGTTCAGTAGCCATATGTCTCCATCATTCTGTAACTTCTGGGGGTAAAAGAAGTGGGAGAGAAACCTCCCCGGTACTAATACAGCTGGATTCTGATTCATTCTCCTCTTCATATTCCAATGTCTTTTATTTTTCTTCAATTTACATATAGTTGCAATGTGGCAAACCTCTATTAAGCATGCAGTACCTATTTAATACTAAGAAGAAGAAAGAGAAGGAGAAGGAGAGAGAGAGAGACATTAACACCATCATCCTTGGATGTGAGATAAAGTACAGCACAGAACACAGGCACAGTCTGCCCCAAGCCAGCCACTCAGTTTGCATCCAGGATCTACTTTGCTCTCCCAAAGCCTTCTGTTCCTGCTTTCTTCTGTGTGTCACATCATTAATGTTGTTTTTCATTTAATCTGAAGAATCTGTTTTAATTATCCACTTAACCCTGAAACATATGGCCTCAAGAGCACTTTGATCCCTCACCTCACCAAGACTCCAAGCCAAAATTTATCTCATAAAGCTTAGTTGCCAAGTCCTGAGTCACCAGTCTGGCCGTTCCTTTTAAACTTATCTGCTACAATTTGTAAAGGTTAGCCTTCCTGGAGACTTCTTAGTCATTTGGATAAGGCCACCCCCTCTCCCCAAGGCACTTTGTGGCTATATAGCCTAGAACAGGAACTTTCTCCATGCCAGCTTGTCCTCAACTTTCCCCTGTTAGCTCAGAGGCCTTTGAGTTCTAACCACTGAGGCTTCATGCTGGAGTCCTGTGCTATACTGCTGCAGGATCATTAAGGAGCATTTCTCCTAGTACTTGTTTGCCTGATTCTGAGTTGGTCTCCACCAGCTGAGCACAAGGTTCCTAGAGAAATAAGGTCCAATTTTGGGTCTTCTCCTTGTGCCTTAGTACTGCCTCTGAAATTCAAGATTCCCAACAAATACATGCATGCTGGGGGCAGGACATATGAATAAACATCGCAGAAGCTTGCCAGGCACCAAACAAACTAACTCTTGGTAGAATCACAGGTGTACAGGTATTATAACAACCAAGTTATACTACATCCTCTATAAAAATCACCTTATTCCTTCCCTGGATTTATTCATTTCAGAGGCTGAAGATATGGCTCAGTGGTCAAGAGGGCTTGCTGCTCTTGCAGAGGACATGAATTCCATGCCAGGTGGCTTGCAAGAACCTGTAGCTTGAGCTCCATAGGATCCTATGTCCTCTTGTGGCCTCCTCTGGTAGGAGGGCACCTATTATACTGCTCTCATTCATGCTGAGACACATCCCCATCATATCCTTACCATACACATAATTCCTCACATCTTCCCTCCAGGTAGTAGTGTATTTCTGAAACTAAAAAACCTCAAGTTTCTAGGAAGAATAATTAAGAAAAAAATGAGTATTTATGTAAGATTATTTTAGTAGTGATTACAGCATGGAAAGTCCATGGTGCCATTGAATAAGTTGTAGAAGAAAAAAGGCAGGTGTGTTCCACATTGGCTGACAGTGGTATGAGGCACTCATTTCTGAATTTGCCCTATTATGAAGCCTTCCACTCAGCCAACTTCATGTGTATTGTCATGTGCTGACAGACTTGAGAGCTAACCCCAAGTCCACATGCTTTAGGAAACTCTGTGAGCTTCTGTTCATTGTAAATGTAGTGTTCATCTATATGTATTGGAGGTGGGGCTCTGAACACTTGTGGAAGCCAAAAGATAATTTTTATGAGACTTCTTTCACTGTGTAAATCTTAGGGGTCAAACTCAGGTCATGAGGCTTTATGGTGAGCATCTTTGCCTACTAAGTTATCTGTAGGCTTTAAATATTGGCGGTGGGGGCAATGTTGTTGATTGATTTTTACTCTTTTGGTTCTTTTGTGCATTGGGAGCCCGACAAAGAGTAAAAAACAACCAACAACATTTTGGCATACAAGTGTGAGGCTCGAATTTACATAGTGCCTAAAAAAGCTAAGAAAAGAATAAGATACATTTTCTTATTTCTGCCTACTGGTGAGCCTTTGAGCAGCCAGCATAAACATGATCAAAAAGCTAAGTAAAAACGCCTGCAGGAACATGAGCATCACCATCCTAGAGCTCTAGGAAGTTGAATGCAGTTTCTGGTCACAAACCTCCTACTTGGCTATGAGCAGGCAGGGCCAGCCAAGAGCCACTCAGAGGATCCAAGTATAGCTTAGCCATTTAAAGTTTGCTTGTACAGTCAAAAAAGACTAGAGATACAATATGTAGTAAAAGAAAAAAAATTCTAAACAGGTTCCAGTGTGTTATAATATGTGTAAGCTTAAGAAAGAAAAAAATGGGTATAGACAGTCATAGAAAGAAACAGTTTAAAAAATATTAAAGTCTTTCAAGAGGGAGTAAAAGTAATATTTTAGAAAAGTCATGTAAAATGGGAAACATACAAGGAGTCTGGATCCTATATAATGTGTGTCGATTTGAATTTTTTGAATGTTAATATGCAAACAACAGCTGCTAAGAGTTGTGGGATTGAAAGAGGGACTGAGAAAATAAACCAGCCTAGATATTTTAAGAAAGCCATAACTTTAAAGTGAAAGTAAAATACATATATATTTGTCCAATGGAAATCAAACATGCTTTGGAAGAGACATTTTCCTTTTGTTTCCTTAGAAAACAAGAGGCTGTGATTTCCTTCTAGGTTAATATGATTTGATCAAGAAAGACCTCTTGAATCTTGAAAGACGATATCTATCAGCAAAAGTTACTGTTAGTCTTTCTAGGACTTGGCCATTATCTCAATTTTCTCATGAACCCCTAAAGATGCTTTTCCCACAGAAAACAGAAAGCAGTTTGGAAAACATAATGCCCACATTCCCAAGATGGGTGTTGGAGGCTTATGGATGTTTATTATCATCTAGCGGAATATAGCATATTGATACAAATTTAAAATTATTTTTGTTACACTGTATATATGTTTCTACTCTTCTTTAAGGTATTATACCTATGTAGTTCATTTAAAATTTTAGGGTAAAATTCTAGTTTTTGAAAACTATTATTATAAACTATTTAAGATGATCAAGACACACAGGTTAGTAGTCATTTATAACAATCAAATTTATAGGTATGTTAGGCATGTTTTCAAAATCATGTAGAGATATATTTTAGACAGCTAAATAATTTTCAAACATTTCAAAGACCTGTAGTATATGGCATTTAATATGTTTTGTTATCTTAAGTCCTTTATAACAATGAGACACATTTGCTCCTGGCAGCATCAATTTATTTCATAAAAGGATGATGGGCATCAAGAAACTCCATAGAAATTTGCTTTCATTGTGGCAACATTAGCCAATAACACACACACAAATTGCTTTTGCTTTGACTGTTTGACCCTGTGTTGTGCAGATTGGTCAAGCAGGACCCACAGGAAAGGGACTTTGCCAATACAAGTCAAGACAATCCTTTAAATTTCCTATTTCATTAAAAAGTCTATCAGATACTTTAGGCCTATAGCTAAAGATGGATGCTCCAATGTTTCAGAGGAACTTTGAGTGACTGTCCAGGCAGCCAAATGTCTCTGTTGTATTAATTCCTTCTGAGGTCTTTGATGAAGTTAAAGACTAAATAATTAGAGTTTCAGTTTTTCTTAGTTATGATAGAAAGTAATTTAGGTATAAAACTTTAGACTCACTATGATAAGATAGATAACTTAGTTCTTTCTCTGAATTTGCTAAATACACATGGACTGAATAATGTAAATGTAATTTTACTTAAGTGTTTTTGTTTTATGTAGTTTTACTATGTTAAAGCTAAAACCTTATGGGGACATGTCATAGAACATTATTTTAGAATGTGTTACCTTTGTTTATGCTGTAGAGCATTTGTTTTAATGATGCAAATGTGAGTTAGATTCTTTTCTATTGTATTTGTTTAATTCTGTGAAGCTGTGTTACCCTGCCTGTCTAAAACACCTGATTGGTCTAATAAAAAAACTGAATGGCCAATAGCAAGGCAGGAGAAAGGATAGGAGGGGCTGGCAGGCAGAGAGAATAAGTAAGAGAAAAAGAGAAATTGGAAAGCAAGGGAGATAAAGGACTAAGAAAAGAAGGGCCCTGCCACCCAGCCATACAGTCAGACACAATAAGAAGGAAAGAAAAGATATACAAGATAGAGAATGGTAAAAGCCCAGAGGCAAAAGGTAGACAGGATACATTAAATTAAGAAAAGCTGGCTAGAAATAAGCCAGGCTGAAGCTGGGCATTCATAAGTAGCAACAAGATTCTGTGTGATTTATTTGGGAGCTGGGTGCCCCCTCCAAAAGAACAAAAGAATAAATAAAACAACCAGCAACAGGGCAGCTTAGTACTATCATCATGACTATTTGGATTGGCTGAGCCAGGAAGACAGAGAGTTCAAAGTCAGACTGGGTGACAGAGTGAGTTCAAAGCCAGCCTGGACTATAGAATGAATTTAAGGCTAGCGTGGGCAAATTTAATAGAACCCTGTCTCAAAAGATAAAAAAGAAGACTGGGGGTGTTCCTCAGTGGTGGAGGTTGCCTGGCTTGTGTGAGGGCATGAGCTCCATTCATACTACAAAACAATGCAAACTTCAATCCCCTCTAATGTGAGTTAGAATGGTGTAAATGCTGCATTATATTAAAAAACTCAAATAAACCTAGAGGAAGAAGAAATAGAAAAAATAGAAAAGGAGCTGCTTAGTTTCTGAGGAGGTGACAGTCACTGGACTTGTTGCTGTCACCAGGAGTGTTTCTTTTTGGCTGCTGGATCCAGGCCAGCCCAAGAGATAACACCCCTCAGGCCTAGTCCCCTCCTTATGGGTTTCCTTCCTTCTTTCTGTACAGACTGCTAGAGTAATAGGAGCTGTGGCCACCGGCCCGGGCCATGGCTGCAGCTCCAGGAGAGCGGCTGCGGG
Organism: Sigmodon hispidus; assembly: GCA_004025045.1. Classification (NCBI taxonomy): domain Eukaryota; kingdom Metazoa; phylum Chordata; class Mammalia; order Rodentia; family Cricetidae; genus Sigmodon; species Sigmodon hispidus. The sequence continues at coordinate 124,519 of PVIH01004153.1, forward strand.
AGGAGGCACGATGCTCCGTGTGCCTGGACTTCCTGCAGGAGCCCATAAGTGTGGACTGCGGCCACAGCTTCTGCCTGCGGTGCATCTCCGAGTTTTGCGAGAAGTCCGATAGCGCACAGGGAGGCATCTATGCCTGTCCTCAATGCAGGTGTCCTTTCAGGCCCTCCAGCTTCAGGCCCAATCGGCAGCTGGCCAGTCTGGTGGACAGCGTGCGGCAGCTGGGGTTGGGTACCGGATACCCGGGGACACGTCAGTGCGCGAGGCACGGCGAGGACCTGAGCCGCTTCTGCGAGGAGGACCAGATGATGCTGTGCTGGATCTGTGACACTAGCCCTGAGCACCAGAGCCACCGCACTGAGCCGCTGCAGGAGGCTGCCAGCCGCTACCAGGTGAGACGCTGCTCAAGTGGCGTGGAAAATGGGAAGATACTGGGGCAGGCTAATCTGGGAATGTGAAGGGACATATTTCAACAGATCCAAAAGGTGCAAGCGAGTCTCCTAAGAAATTTCCAAGCACTTTCCTTCCCTGGTTTCCTCCACTCCATCCTTCCTAGCTCACACTGACGGAAGCTGCAGTAGCTTTTGCCCCTGGGAACCCCTTAACTTGCATCTATGCCCAGCATCTGAATGGGCCTCCTGCAGCCTGTGACTCGCCCCCTGCTGAGAACACAGACTCCACCCTCAATAAAGAAGGGACCCCTAATGCTTCCAGCCCCAGTGTGTATTATCCCTGCAACAACAGAAGTCTCTTCTCTCATATTTCTCTAAATTTGCTAGACACGTTTTAAGTACTTAAATGTACTTAAACCGTTCCCAACTTAAATGTTTCCAACTTCCTGAACAACCCTTATCAGGGATGCCAGTGTGGTCTTCCTTCCGTTGGCAAGCTTAACCACGCTGTTGTAAGGAACACTGGCTTTTAAAAGATATTTCATGGTTTATTGGGATTTTTTTTTTCAACACACTGGAATACCTCTCTTGATTTTACTGATTGCTTCCTCTTGATTTTGTAAAATTTCAGGCATAGAGCATTTTTTAATCAGATTTTTAAAATTATGATCCCACCTGTTAAGTCCTGAAAGCATCACACAGAGCTTGTCTAGTGAGACATTTCTGATATTGTTTTCTTTAAATGCCAAATAAACACCATCTAGACCTCTCAGCCAAACAGCTGCTGCTGTCTGAGGGCCCTGCTAAGTGCACAGCTCTTATCCTCACCAAACACAGATGCTGCAGAATCTGCTCAGTCACTGTTGTCCCCAGACCTGTCATGCTGTTTGTTACCTTCTCGGTGTGGCTCCTGGTTTCTTTGGGCTGACAGAGAAAAATGGTCCAACAGCAAAGCAAATCCCACAGCAGTCTGTCAGGCTTCAAGTGTGAACCGTGTGTGTGTAGGATTTATTGAATAACTTTTATGCTGACACTCACCTATTTTCCCTCCCAGAGCATATGTGTATATGTGTTGTCTGTAATCAAGCAGACATATGTGTCTCCTGCAGGGGTCCTGTTGCTGAAAGGTGTATTTTTATTGCGTCCTCTCTGCTCCCTGGGTAGGGGCACTTGCTGCAATGTGCCAACCTGAGTTTGGTCTCTAAACCCACATGATGGGAGATAATTGGTTCCTGCAAGTTGTCTCTAACCTCCATATGTGTCTCTGGCACTCTTGTGAGCACACACACTTACACACACACATTTATACATATACACTAAAACTATAAACAAATAAGCTCTTAAGTAATAAAGAAGGAGATTTCATCATACCTCAGTCTGTCAGCAGCAGATGGCAATTCCTTTTTTGGCATCATAGTTTTTAATTCACTATAAACAGTTTTTTTCAAAATTGGCATTGTATTTTATACTATTTATATTGTACATATTTATGCAACTATTTATCAAAATACAACTATTTATCATTGTAAATGTATTTATAACCATTAAGTATACATCTTATTTGTATTCTATTGTTACTTTATCTTCTCGCCTCCCATTTTGTTATACTATCGTAAACAGTGACATAATGAGAAATTCTTAGGCCCATCTTGGTGTCTGGCACCAGACAAAGTAACTGCTGGCTTCAGTGCTACTGAGTTAGGTCACTTAGGGACTCCTCAGCTGCCCTTTGTTCTTGACATCCGAGGAAACGAAAGGCCCAAGAGAGTGCATTTGCAATGGTCTTGTGTTGTCTTCCCATCAGAGGATGCTCCAGAAAGGCAAAAGAGAGTGCATTTGCAATGGTCTTGTGTTGTCTTCCCATCAGAGGATGCTCCAGAAAGGCAAAAGAGAGTGCATTTGCAATGGTCTTGTGTTGTCTTCCCATCAGAGGATGCTCCAAGTAGCTTTGGAACTGGTGAGGAAGGAAATGGAGGAGGCTCTGGTGCAGGAGACCAACGTGGGGAAGAAGACGGTCATCTGGAAGGTGAGGACAGAACTGTGGCTTCCAGAGCTTTCAGATCAAGGGTGTGAAACAGTCTTCCATCACTTTTAACTCTCCCACACTCCCTGTCTCCTCTAGAAAGCATCCCTGGGCCCTCCTGGGTCAACCTGTCCCTTTTAAATCCTGTTGATATGACCTGACTTATAAGTAAGTAGCTTTGCTCACTGGATCTTATTGTCAAACTCACTGCTGTAAGCCAATCACCTCAATCTTTGATTCACAAACAGATCAGTGAGATGAGTGAAAAATCAATGTAACTCCACAGCTACTCTCTCTGGTCTGGCTCAACAGTAACATCATTGCCTCCCACATCTGGGAGTGTTGTGGGTATCTAACAAGAGCCTCACCTTTTGAAAATCAAGTGGCCATGACCATATGAATGCAGTGATTTAACAAATGGTGAAAAGAGGAGATGAGAATTGGAGAAAGGTGCTGGTTGTATTAAGAGAGGGAATTGTTAATACAGCTGGTTCTAAAAAGAAAAGATACCCTGTCCTTCATTTAAACTGAGAAATTATAAATATTAGAAACAGAGCAGAACAGTCAGGAGAGGCTCTGGGGAACAATTTGCTGTTACCCTTGGTTTACAATGGGTTCCCTAAATACTAATTTTGCAAGGGTCACACTGAGATACAGTAACCCATCTCAAAATCAATTTCTTGAATCTCTTTAGGAGTTGGAGACATTAAAGGTGGAAGCTGAAGTACTAATCTGAATTCAATGTGCAAGCCAGTGCCTGAGGGACACTGAGCTCTTTCCTGGCTGTGCAGAAAGTGTTAACCACCATTACCACATAGTAAAGAATATTTAGAGCTGGAGACATGGGTCGGGGACCAACATGCTTGCTATGCAACACAAGGACCTGAATTCGGATCCCCGGCACTCACATCAAAAGTTTGGGGTGGCAGTGCAAGCTGCAACCTTGGTGCTGGGGTTGGGGGAGCAGAGACAGGCAGATTCCTGGGGATTGCTGGCCCAGCTTAGCCCAGATAGTAAGCGCAGGGTTCAGGGGGAAACTACTGAAAATGAGGTGGAAGTGGAGAACAATAGAAGTAGAAACCTAAAGTAAATCTCTTACCTTTACATATGTACTCACAGGTGAACACACCTCTACACACACACACACACACACACACACACACACACATATACATACATACATACACACACATACATACATACATACACACACACATATACACACATACATACACACACATATACACATACTACACACATATACACACATACATACACTTACATACTACACACACACACTACACACATACACACATACATACACACACATATATACACACACATATACACATACTACACACATACACACACATACATACACTTACATACTACACACACACACTACACACATACACACATACATACACACACATACATACACACACATATACACATACTATACACATACACACACATACATACACTTACATACTACACACACACACTACACACATACACACATACATACACACACATATACACATACTACACACATACACACACATACACACATACATACATACACTTACACACTACACACACACATACACACACATACATACATACATACACATACTACACACATATACACATACATACATACACTTACACACTACACACATACACACACATACATACATACACACACATACTACACACATATACACATACATACATACATACACTTACACACTACACACATACACATACATACATACAAACACATATACACATTCTACATACATACACACATACACACATACATACAAACTATACACATACACACATACACACACATATACACACACTACACACATACACACACATACATACATACACTTAAACACTACACACATACACACACATATACACATACTACACACATACACACACATACATACATACACTTACACACTACACACACACTACACACATACACACACACATATATACACACACATATACACATAGTACACACATACACACACATACATACACTTACACACTACACACACACACTACACACATACACACACTACACACACACATACACATACTACACACATACACACACATACAGACTTACACACACATGTATACAGACATACACACGGGGCGGGGGGAGCACTAAAAAGAACATTTGTTCTTAATCTCAAACTCTTCAGAGTTACAATTCCAGGCTTCTTTATTCTCTCCGTTGTTTCCTGTAGATACAGTAGAATAAATAGTAACTAGTATTGTGTGATGTCTAGACACCGTTCACAGATGGACCAGTGGTCACTGACCTCCCCCACCCCACACTTCTCTCCCATTTTACATATTGACACTGAATCTTGAATCTAGAGATGCTTGCCTTCAAATCTTTGACTAATTGTGATCTGGGATCCTGTAGCCTTTCTCAAACTGTTCCTGTGCCAGCTCCCCAACCCCCACACAAATAGTTCTGACTTCTGCATGCTGTTAAAACACAGTCAACAGTCAGTTCAAGGGAAAAGCAGAGCAGACTCTGGACATGCCTACCCAGCTTCAGTGCCCCAAACTTGAAAGCAGGAGGCCTCCTTGGCACCTCAGAACATCCTCCACAATCCAGCCTTCTGTGTCCCCACAGGAGAAAGTGGAGATACAGAGGCAGCGCTTCAGGCTAGAGTTTGAGAAACACCGAGGTTTTCTAGCCCAAGAGGAACAGCTACAGCTAAGGCGGCTGGAAGAGGAGGAGCGAGCTACCCTGCAGAGACTGCGTGACAGCAGGAGCAGGCTGGTCCAACAGAACAAGATCCTGAAGGAGCTGGCTGAAGAGCTTCAGGAGAGGAGCCAGAGGCCAGCCCTGGGGCTGCTGGAGGTGAGACAAGCTTGGGGGAGGGTTGTGTGTGTGTGTGTGTGTGTGTGTGTGTGTGTGTGTGTGTGTGTAATGTGTGTGTGTGTGTGGAGTGTGTGTGTGTGTGGAGTGTGTGTGTGTGTGGAGTGTGTGTGGAGTGTGTGTGTGTGTGGAGTGTGTGTGAAGTGTGTGTGTGTGTGTTTACCTCAAATAAATTCTTCAGAAAATATGACCCCCCCCCCAATCAAACAGGGTATACAGGGTGTAACTCTACCAAAAAAAGCCAATTGGCAGAATTATCAATTTAGAAAATAAACTGATGGATATGGGGGAAACGGATGTAAACTGTGTGCAGCATGATTCTGTTCTGATTGTGACTGATTTTGTCACTGAGACTCTTGATGTTCAAAGTCATTTTTCCTGCAAAGAGCAGAGGTCCATTGTTCCCTGAAGTTTTATCTTAAGTGTTAGCAACTTTCAAATATTTCTACTGACATCTTTACTGTGCATCTAGCCTGACTTCAGAAAGAAGTCAGAGACCTGACTCATCCTGTGTGTCTTTCATTTCCAGGGAGTGAGAGAAGTCTTAACCAGGTATGTTTCATTTCTGAATCAGTGTGGGGTGGCTGGTGCAGGAGAGATAAGCCCCTGGTGACCACACTGACACCTGTGGGCTCCTCATACTTACAGAAGCAAAGCTGTCACGAGGCTGGAACCAGAGGCTATCCCCTTGGAGCTGAAAACAGTGTGCCGCATCCCTGGGATGAGAGAGATGCTGAAGAAATTCCAAGGTAGGCATCCAGGTCCTCAGATCCACCACACTCACATTTACAAAAAGAGTGAGAGACAGGAATAGGTCAAAGGAAGTTCGTTTGGGCCAGAACTGGGAAAAGAAAATCTCCCAATCTCTCTTCATGTTGCCCATAAAAGTCTCACAATGTGTAGAAAAGATAAACTGAGACTAAGATGCATGCATGCATAGACTCAGTTGTTAGATACATCTTTTCTGCACTGGCTTCCAGGATTCTGTCCTATTCTTAGCTGAAGCATGACTGCATTTGTAAACAGAACCTTGGACCAGGCTTTCAGTGCAGCCAACTCTGTGAATGTCACACAGTGGTGACAGTCAGAGTCCCAAATCCTAGAGGCAAAAGTCAGCCAAGACTTATTTGAGAGCATGCTATCATGAATGAACTGTGGGACCCAGAGCTTAACCTCTGCCTTGGTGCTTGTCATCAGGATAAGGATAAATAAAGCAAAAATTATCTTTTGCTTTTCTGGTTTTCTCAATAACTCCAGTATCTTTGGCCATCAAGATGTGCTAGATTCTGCCTTCCAATGGTTAACCAATGCCCCAGTGGGTTCCCCAACTACGAGTATAACTCAGTTCCCTTTCTGAGAAGATCAGCCCAGAGATGGAATCAGGCAGACGGTCCACCCCACAGGACTGACAATCCCTGCCCACTTCCACTGTCAATAAGTAGTTGTGGCCTCCATTTCTTAGGTTTTGAGTTTTTGAGTGTTTTGTTTTGTTTTGGTAAGCATACAAAGTAATGGGTTTCTTTTTTTTTAAGCAATTTCTTTATTTTTATTTTTTATATGAACTAGTTTGCCCGTATCATGTATATACAGTGCCCTTAGAGACCAGAAGAGAGCATTAGATCTCCCCAACTGGAGTAACAGATGGTTATGTGACACAATGTAGGTGGTGGGAACAAGACTCCAGATTCTCTATAAGAGATCCTTATGCTCTTAACCACCGAGCCATCTTTCCATCCCCAGTAACGGGTTCTTAATGACATTTTCATATATGTGCACCATTGTACTTTGCTCAAACTCAACCCCATTACCTTCTACGGCCCCCTTATCTCCTGTCTGTCTCCGTCTCTCACTCAAACTTCCTCCCCTCTTTCGCTTTCATGTCCTATTTCTGGATGATAGATGTTTCCCAATTTCAAGCTCTAGGTCTTTGTTGATGTTTTTGTGTCAGCTGAACAATAAATGTCTAGCTTCATTCTTCTACATGTAACTATATCCAGTTTCTCAGCACCACTTTCTGAAGAGCCTTTTTTTTTTTTTCAATGCATAGTTCTGGCATTTTTGTTGATATCCATTGGGATGTAGCTATGTGATTTAAACCTGGGTCCTCTCCTCTATTCCACTGCTCTACAGGTCTGGTTTTGTATCAACACTACACTGATTTTGTCACTGTGGCTCTGTATTATAATTTGAGATCAGGCATTGTGATACTTGCTCTTTTTGCTCAGTATTGCTTTGAGTTCTCTGTGTCCTCTGTGCTTCCATGTGAATTCTAGGTTTGCTTTTCCTCTTTCTAAGATTTCTATTGGAATTTTGATGGGGATCATTGTAATCAGCAGACCATTTATATAATAATAATTCTGCCAATCTGTGGGCAGAGAGTCTCTCCATCTCCTAGTGATGTCTTTCAGTCCCTCCCCACATGCTTCCCCTCCTTGGATAGGGTCATTTCTGGAGTTTTGAGAAAACTTTTATTATTATTTTTTGTTTTATTTTGGCTTTTCAGCAATTATCATGGATGATATTTTTATTCTCTTCTCATCAAGATTATTGTTTGTAGATAGAAAAGATTCCGATATTTGACGTGGGCTTTGCTAAAAGAATTTATCATGTTAAAGTTTTCTGGTGAAGTCCTAAAATCTCTGAAGTATATGCCACCTATAAGTAGGAATAATTTAATTGCTTTCTTCAAATTTGTTCTCTTACTTCTTTTAATCTTGCCTTATTGCTCTGGCTAAGACTTAGAGCACTACACAGTGAGGACTGTGTGTATTCTTGTCCCATCCATGACTTTAAAGGAAATGCTATGTTTATCCTCTATGATCTTTATTATGTTGAGATATCATGAAGGGAAAGTCAGCATCATTCAAGGTCTTTCCTGTGTCTGTTGAGGTGACCATGTGATTTCTGTCCTTAGGTCTGTCTATGTGCTGGTATCTTAGTTGAAGTTACTGTTGCTGTGATCAAATTTCATAACTAAAAGCAAGTTGGGGAGGAAAAGGCTTATTCAGCCTATGCTTCCATATCATAGTTCACTATCAAAGGAATTCAAGGGCAAAAACTCAATCAGGGCAGGAATCTGGAGGCAGCAGCTGATGCAGAAACTATGGAGCGATACTGCTTACTGGCTTGCTTAGTCTACTTTCATAGAGAACTCAGAACTACCAGCCCAAGGATGGTACCATCAACAATGGTCTGAATCCTCCCCCATCAACCACTAATTAAGAAAATGCCTTACAACCGGATCTTTTGGAGACATTTTCTCTATTGAAGTTCTCACCTAGCTTGTGCCAAGTTGACATAAGACTAGCCAGTATAGCCTTTCATAGCTAGAATGAAACCAACAGGCAATGAAATATGGCATTATTAATGTGTTTTCTGCTGTGCCCTTCTCTGGGTTTGGTACTGAGGTGATACTGGTTCTATAGGATGGGTTTTGGTAACATTGTTTCCTTTCTATTTATAGAACTGTTTGGGGAGTTTAGGTGTTAACGCATCTTTAAATGGCTGGTAGAATGGCAGTGTTATTGACTGGTCCTGGCCTGTACTGGGATGGATCAGTTGTCAGCAGGGTTTCTTAGAACCTCCTCTCCTCTGGGTCAATTAATACAACTAATTTTCAAGGCCTGCTTACAGAACACAAGGGAACACCACTTGATCACTTATTGTGATGGAGTTACAGAGGATGCAGAGGGACAGGCAGACAGAAAAGATAAATAGGGAACAAGGGAAGAGATTCAGCTTCTGCCCCATCCCTACCCCTAACCGCTCTGAACTCCTTCAAGGAACCTCTATGTGGTTAGCGGCCTGGAGGCCACACACATTCTGGTATTTTCCTTTTAATTTATTTTTTTTCATCTGCACACAAAGCAATGGGCTACGCTGTGTCATTGTACAATGGAAATCCCATTGTGTACAGCAAAGTTCTATGCAGCCCAAATCAAAACTTTGCAAGGCTCAGCATTTTTGGATGAGAGAAATAAGAAACTATTGGAGGGTTCTTAGTGGTGCCTGAATTGTCACCAACTACAATTGACACTCAGTGGAATTATGCATGCAAGGCCCTAGCGTCCATCCTCAGCACAGCAGAAAAAATGAAGGAAGGGAGGAAGAGAGGGAGGGAGGGAGAGGTAAAGTTTTACTAGGCTTTCCTGCTCATTTCTCATGCTTGGCAAAACTCCACAGTGGATGTGAAGCTGGATCCCGCCACTGCCCACCCCAGCCTGCTCTTGACCGCAGACCTGCGCAGTGTGCAGGACGCCGAGGTCTGGAGGGACGTCCCAAGCAACCCTGAGCGCTTTGACACCTGGCCCTGCATCCTGGGCCTACAGGGCTTCTCCTCTGGGAGGCACTACTGGGAAGTCATCGTGGGAGAGAGAGCGGAATGGGGGCTAGGGGTTTGCCAAGATTCGGTGATGAGAAAGGGGGAAACGACACCATCTCCAGAGAACGGCTTCTGGGCCTTGTGGCTGCTAAGGGGAAGCGAGTACATGGTCCTGGCCTCTCCGTCAGTCCCTGTGCTCCATGATGAGCGACCTCGCCGCCTCGGGATATTTTTGGACTATGAAGCCGGCGAAATCTCCTTCTACAACATGACAAATGGATCTTACATCTACTCGTTCAGCCATCTCTTCTCCGGCATTCTCAGGCCCTACTTTTTTGTCTGTGACACGACTCCTCTTATTTTACCATCCATGACAGAAGCAGGGTCTGAAAACTGTACCCCCAGGAGTCTCCTTGATCTTGCTGCTGCTGCTAGAAATGAGGAATACTGAAACCATCTAGAAGGACTGTGCTTCCCAGGGGTCCTGGATGGATGGGGAGCATGGCTGTGCCCTACTTCAACAAACCACAACAATGCCAGCTCTGCAGGCCTGTTCTGTGGAAATCCTCGCGTGGAGGCTAAGGAGTAGATCCAGGGTGGTTCACAGACTGAGAAACTATGTGGAGTGAATGTCTTCGAAAAGGCAGTGAGCTTATCACACCCTGTTGCCAGATGACTCGATTTTTTGCTTGGTGCATGTTCACAGTAATAATCGAGAATGAAATGAGACTGTCTTTTAATCTTTAACATTCCTTAAGGTAAGGTTTAGGCGTGTCAATTCTACCCGTTTCTGTTTGTTTCGATTTTGAGACCCAGTCTTTCTGGAGAGCCAAGCTGTCTCCAAACTCTTGCCTCAGTGCCCTGGGTGCAGGTGTGCACCACAATGCTGGGCTGAGAAATGAGATTGCTTCAAAATAACCTCTTATTATCCTAGTGAGAGCTATGATTCCGAATCTTTTCTTATTTTCCTTTCTTGATTTTATTCTCTTTCTTTTGCTTTATATCTCATCCCACTTACTCTTTCAGTCCCCTCTAGATCAATATATTCAAAATCATTCCTTTATATGTTTGAATTTCCTAGTACTATAGTCAATTACTTTCTACCTTCTTTTCTGTTTTTTTTTTTTTAAAGATTTTATTTCCATGTGAATATGTGTATATTCTAGCCATATGTATGCTACATCAATGCAAATGCCAGCAGGGACTGAAAGAATGTGCCAGATCCCTGCAGCTAGAAACACAAGCAGTTGTGAGCTGCCCAGCATGGGCTCTGGGCGTGGAACTCCAGTTCTGCAGCAGCAAGCAGATTTTACCACTGAGCCATCTTTCCAGGCCCTGTCCCCTTTATTTTGGAACCAGTTCTCAATTATTTTGAAGTTCTTTACCCAAAATCCAATACCACTGATTCCTAGACCTTCCCTTTTGTCTTTGGATTCACTGTTTATTTTAAATGTTTTTTTTAAGATACGTGTGTGTGTGTGTGTGTGTGTGTGTGTGTGTGTGTGTGTGTGTTGCTCCCATGTATGTTTTGTGCACTGTGTGTGCAGTGCCCAAGAAGGTCCAAAGAGGGATTCAGATCTCCTTGAACTGGAGTTATGAACAGTGGTAAGCCACCATGTGGCTTCTGGGAAACAACTCCGGTCCTCTAGAGTAGCAAGTGCTCTTAACTGCTGAGCACTCACTCTCCCTAGGCCATGGGTTAATTATTTTCTTACAGGAAGCCTGTGCTCTGGCATCGGCAGTGGTGCATGCCTGTAATCCTAGCATTAGGGAGGCAGAGGCAGGACTTTGAGGCTAGTGTGGGCTTCATAACAAGATCCTACCTCAAGTGTAAAGCACCTGGATACATGGGTGTCTTTTCAACATCCTGAACAGAATCCTTAGTACCCAAACAGACACGGACTTTTCAGAAGTTTAGTTTTGTTTTGTTGTTTTTTCAGGATCTAATAATGACTGGGTAAGCTGACTTTCTCTTCAAGTCCAAGCTCCACCCACTCACAGTGACAGATCTCCTCAGGAAGGAATCAACAAGGGCTTGCTTCCTGCTCCTTCACCCAATACTGGTTCTTAAAAGCCCATCAAATACTATTCTTTCTCACCCAGACTCAGCTTCTGGGTATGGACCTATGCAGGAAACCCTTGCAGTGTAATGGAGACTTTTAAGTTATCATTGATGAGTGGCCAGAATTTAACTAGCATTTAAATACTATGTAAAGATGGTGATGGAATGACAATGATATTTAACTTATTTTTCAAGTATATTTATGTATTTCTAGCAAAACCCTGAAAGGTCATTGAAGGCTCACTTGTTATCTCTGTTCTCTGTATCTGTGTCTGGTAAATTCATGTTAAGCAAGTATTAAAATGTCAGGTTCTGAAATGCCAGTCCTATAGAAACTATTTAGCAAATTCCATTTTCTTTATCTGAATGTCCTACAAAAAAGAAAATTCATCTTCCCCTTCAACTTTACTTTAAAATTCAAATGTTTTCCTTTTCCATGGATATTTTTAGGGCCCACTTTACTACTTCTAATCATGTTATTGACACAGCTTTCTTTCTAGATTTTTTTTTTAATATGCAGATACTTCTCTGCTCTGTCACTTACAGATAGGAAATGACAGGTCTTCACATGGCCCTGTGTATAGTCCACACACCATGCAAACCATCCTAGTGCATGATCTGGGTGGAACAAAGGGGTTTTAGCCTATCAGAAGAGCCTGGACCAATGGACAGATGATTGGCCTGAGATGGCATCTCCTATGGGATATCCAAGTACTCATAGGCACATGAAAACCATCTTGCTAGAACTGAGCCAAGAACCACCATTTCTGCCATGGAGACCCTAACTCCTGCCTCTGGGGTATCCCTGAGTCTTGCCATCTCATGGTGCTCCCTAGCAAGATGTCAGTTACCAACCCAACATGAGTCACTTAAGACTGTCCTGTGTATCCTAAGATTTCAGATCTTGCATGTCCTGCTGTGATCCTTCCCCTTGGCTTTCCAATCCCTAAAATGTCCTCATATCCTCTCTGGAATTCTAACCCCACTGGCTGTAAAACCCTCTACATGGATACCTTTTCCCTACCACCCCTACCCGTATTTCTCCCAAACAGTACCCTTCCATATTTAACTGTGTACAGCCATTCAAAACACAGCCTGTCTGAAACTTAGCCCCAGACCCTACCATGGTACAATCTCCTTCTAATTAAAAACAGAAAAACGTCTCTTATTTTGTGAATGGCAACATCTTTCCTTCAGTCCACCTCTAGTCCCACAGCAGTGACAGTGTCGCTCTGCTTTCTAAGAGTCCAGCCACTTTTGCCCCCACTCTCCTGTATTGCTGTGCCCACCTCTATACAGTTCTCCAGCTGGCCCTGCCCTGCCCACATTCATCTTCAACACCTCCTCTCAGACCCCAGACGGTGGTGGCACTGCACTCAAGTCTAGTGAAAACTTCGCCCTTCATGGTGAGCTCTTGAACCCTCAAAGACCTGATCTCCCGGGTTCTGTCTTCCAACCTCATCCCCTGTCCATTCTGTTCTGGCTACCTTGCCCCCATGGTGGATCTACATCAAACCAAGTATTTCTCCCCACAGGACTTCTCCCTCACTGTGATTTCTGCTTACCATTCTCCTTTCCCAGCACTTCTTCATCTGTCTCCTTCTCTCTGATAAACCCACTCAAAGGCTTCTCACTAAAGACACCCCCATCCACAGCCATAGAGCACATCTTTCCTGTTCCCCTTTTACCAAGCACATGAGGCTTGCTTAGCCCACACGGTATATATACATCAGTATATGTCAGCTTCCAGGACACCATGCTAAACTCTTATTTATAAAATTTTATTTAATTATTAATTTATTTGTTCTTTTGTGATGTAGTGTAAGCATCATGAAGAGAACAGGTTATTTATTAATAACAATACATTTCTAAGCATATCCCAGGATCTCAAACATTGGTTGGTTGTGGTTATGGCTGAATGCATATTTGTTGAATGAATAAATAACTGACCTAAAAAAAAGAATTAAAAGATGTAACTAGAAAATGTTTTACAAAATGTAATATAGAGATACTATTTGTAACTAGTCAGCCACCATCCAATAAAGGTAATGCCAAGTGCTGAACGTGTCAAGTTTATTTTAGGGTCAGAAAAAAAGTCTAAGTAGAGAGTCAATTTTGGAGAAATCCAGGATTGCAGTGGTGGGATAATGCTGCATTTTGAGGCATGATTTCACCAAGCCTGCTGGAGTTTATTGTCCCTGCAATGTCACAATGACACTAATAAATTGTGCATTGCCTCAGGATCTATAGGCCATGTGTCAAATGTTATACCGACTTGGAATGTGGAGAACCTCCTAACATTTTTCTTTTAAAAAAATGACACCTGGGGCAAGAAGATGGCTCTGTGGCTAAGTTCTCATCTTGCAAAGTGTGAGAGCCAGAGTTTAGATCCCTAGAACACATGTAGATGCCATCGTGGTGTAAGGGTTTCTCTTTTGAGCTATACGGCAGGACACTCCCTCGTGGGATGTCTGGTTCCTGATCTCCTCCCCATCATCTCTATCCTGCCGTGCACCTGCTCAGTACTGACTGGACTTCTTTCTAGTTCAGTATTATCATTCTCCACTTTCTCTTACTCCCTTCACATGCTCTGACAATTAGGACACTCCATTCTCTATAAAGAATAATTACGAAGTAGATCCTCAACATTAGATTCGCTTGTCCTAAGCTATAAATCTCAAGTTGTGTTTATATACATTGATACCCATCTTTCCAACAGAGTAGAACTCAGTTCTTTGCAGAAATAATTTCCAGTCTAACTCTCCTAAATTAGGTCATTAGTTTGATGCACAAATTACCTAAATAGGGCAGTTTTCTCAGCGTACGTAAAAGACCCAGAATCAGGAATAGTAGGGAAAACAGACTGCAGCATTGGTCCTACCCACTAGCCCAACTTGGAGTGGCAGATCCTGCTCCCAGCATTCCAAGGGTCAGAGAAGGTGGAGGCAGTAGGAAGTTTGCTAAATTTGTCCTCTCAGCCATCATCAGTTCCTCAGTTTGTGGTGTTTGTTTCTGGGACCTTTCGTTACTTTATTCTACTGTACATAGAGAAGAAAGGGGTGTAGACATCCACCATGTGTGCAGATACTAGGGACCCACAATGTACACAGCTGCCAGCAGGGGAATATTTTCTGTAGCTGTAACCACACTTAGTTCAAAGTGCATGGTCATTTGATGAACCCTTTAGCCAATGGCTCTAATTCCATCCGATGGTTTCTGAGATTACCTTGCTGATGTCAAGAACTTGGCTTCATTATTAATTTTTCTTTTTAGTTTTTTCCTTTAAGTTTTTATTATGTGACATCATTTTTTCCTCCACAGTAGCATTACAAATAAGGACACAGGTCGATGGAGGGCATTCAGTGCCCGACATATGCCTGGCTATGTGAAGTCCTGGACTCCATTCTCAGTGCCACAGAAAAACAGGAAATATATGTATATTCATAGCTAAAGAAATCAGGGAGCTCAAGATATTATTTCATTTCTAAAACTAAAATACAAACACGCCCATAGCACTAATTTTCCAAATTTAATAGTAAAAATAAATAATACAAGATTATGTGCCCACTCATTGACTGAATCTCTCAATTATGCCATTACCTCTGTTATTTTCCTTGTTATCTAGAAAAGCAGGCTCTTTCTTTACATAAAATTATTGCTTAAACATACATAAAACAAACAAAATTCATTTGACTGATTTTTAATAAATCTTAAGTTGTAAAAAAGTGTTAACACACACGGGGAACGAACCACAAATACCAATAACCCACACTAGAGTTTATTTAGAAAACTTGCAGGAAGGGAGAGAGAAGAAGAAAAAAGGAGAAGAGAGGGAGCAAGGTGGGGTCTTGGCTTATAAGGGCACAGGTAACTGTAGCGGGAATTCAAAAGCTACCCAGGTAAACTCTGATGACGTCAAGAAACCAGAGCCGGGCAGGGCGTGGTCAACTAAAAAGAGCCTGGGATGAAGAGAGAGCCTGGGACCCTTTTGAACCTGTAGCATGGTTAGAAAAGACTGCTCAGTGGCACTCTTCTGCACGATGCTTCTCCCTTTTCCCCTCTAAATACCCTTTATACCATAAGTGTCTTTAAAATAACAAACCCAAATATATAAATATAGCGGCCTTATAATTGCGCGATAGGTAACATGCAGCATTTACATGGCCATGCCTGGTCATGTATATGGATGAAAGGAGCATACCCCCACATGCTGCTTGCTTTAGCATGTTGGAATAATACATTTGCCAGCACAGCTACCACAGGTCAGAAATCCTAACAAAAAGTATGTTTTCTGGGTAAATTGGACTAGTTCTGCCTCAGCTGATTTTTTTAAAGCCACATAATAATTCTTGTGGACAAGGAGAAGAAGAAAATCAGCCCCTGTGTATATTCCTGTCTTTTGAACAACAGGCTGAGTACAAAAATTTTGCTTGTGTACTATATTAAACTATTTTTTTATCAAGGGACAAATTCTCATGGTCCTCATTTTCTGGTTGGACCTGTGGGGACTGGAACATTGATGTGACAAAGCACTAAAACAAACTGAATGTGCTAATGACCCTGGTGGGTTCAGAAGATTGCCAAGAGTGTGGAGATGCTGAGGGAATGCTGTCCCTGCCTCCCTTGGGGATGCTGATGAACCCATACCCCACACAGAACTCTCACTCCAGTCTCCTCTGGAGAGTTGCACGTTTGCAACTTCAGCATTCCCCTCTGCAAGTATCAGGACCCACCAGACAGAGGATGACACCACGCCAGGAATAGGCACATAGAATTTCTCCACAAGGACTCCAACTACAGCAGCTATGTGCCTCTAATTGGGGAAGACACTGCATAGTCTGGCCTAGATCACCTCTGTGAGGGTCACACCTTCTTCACTGGGGTGCACAGAGGCACCAATAGCATCCAGGTACCATGGTGGGTAGGTTCTGAATCTGGGAAGCTGGTCTCAGAGACCTGCACTTCTCATCTAGGCTTAGCTCTGTGGAGGAGGGTTCACCCAGCCTGTGCTAGGTCCTGGGGGATGGAGGGATGAGAATCACAGACTCACCCAGAGGACAGCAGCAGGACAGGAACACATAGAGCATTGCTCAGTGTAAGAGTGATAGACCCTGGGACTGGAGAGATGGCTCAAAGGTTAAGTTCTTTCAACTTTGGCTTTGGGCTTGTCTCCCGGAAAGTGAAACAGATTTTCTCTTTATCTCAGGAGGTCTCAGTTTTGGTTTCTACATCAAAGGTGTTAATAGCCATCAGCTAAGCCATTTGTGAAGTGGTTTACTGAACGGGCATGCTAGTTGTCTCACTGTGTTAGTGTTCACATGTCTCAGAGGGGTCTCCAGATGTCAGAGGCACCATTGTCAGCACCAGAAAAGATTTCATCAGTCATGAATCTTAACATTTTTACCATGAAGCTAGCATAGACAAGCACTATATTTCCAATGGTCTGGGAAGAGCTGGCCTTAAATGTCCCTTTTAATTTCGTTTTTCTTTCTAATGAGTCCTACCATAAGACAATAGTTATACTGGCTCTGGACAAGGGATGCTTGCACAGAGAACTAAAATCCTGGACCGAATGCTAATGTCCTGGGAACAGCACAAAAAAAGGATGCTCCTTCAGGTAAAACAAGGGGGCAGACCCTTCTCAGAGCCTCTCAGACAGCAAAGGTACTGTGGACCCTTAAGAACTCCTTTCTCAGAGAGGGGCCAGTGCTGGTGGGAAATCGCTGTGAAGCTGCTATGAGGCAATGGCATTCCTGTCTCCCTTTCAACTTGTTTGTTTGTTTTATTTTAGGGAGAGAGACAAAAGTCTCATATTAGGAAAGTCAACAGCTCAGTAGAATCAAATTTGCAATAGTGCTTTATGCAAAGCTGTGAATTCCAGTAATGGCTTCAGGCCTTGCCGAGACAGAAATCCCAAGCAAG
Organism: Sigmodon hispidus; assembly: GCA_004025045.1. Taxonomy (NCBI): domain Eukaryota; kingdom Metazoa; phylum Chordata; class Mammalia; order Rodentia; family Cricetidae; genus Sigmodon; species Sigmodon hispidus. Next base: position 142,153 of record PVIH01004153.1, read on the forward strand.
CATAGAAGTCTGCTGAGTTAGTTAAAGACGGTGGGTGAGGCAGCATTTTAAGAGCTGATGTCGTGAGAGCCACAAGTGTAAGCATTCCTTTTAGACATGAAAATAAAAAGATACCAAATCTTCCCAAGGGAAAGTCGTTCTTGACTGTTTCTGTCAAGAGGATGAATATTAGGAAGGGCACTGGAAGTCAGTCTGTCCTCAAAATCGGCCCCACACCGTTCAGGACTAGTTTCTCAGTTCCCAACCCCCCATTCTCTGAACCACTGATTCCTGCAGTGTTTCCAAACCCTGGGTTGTTATGGTGACTGAAGACCATTTCAGCTGTCCGTGCTTTCAGCCTCCTGTACCTTCTTTCCTAGTCCCTTTCTCCCTCTGTTAGTGTTTAGGGGAAAGCAAAGGAGAGCTGAGGTCATGGCCTCTGAGAAGATGATGCCAAAGATAAAAAGTTATGTTAACAGTTTATAACTCTTAGGGCGGAAGAGATGGTCCAGTGGTTAAGAGAACCTCTGCTCTTGCCATGAACCTGGGTTGGATTCCTAGCACCCACATCAGGAGACTCGGGAACCAGAAAGGGTGTCAGATCCACTATACGTGGTCTCTGCAGGCACCTGCACAGAGACAGAGACAGACAGACAGACACACACACACACACATACACACACACACACACACACACCAATGTCTATATATGTACTTAAACTAGAACAAACATCTGGAATGATGCACTAGTAGGGTAATGTATGAAATAATAGAGATTCATTTTTTACATATTTTTGAGAAAAACCTATAATAAAATAAGAAATCAAGAAGTGACTTATAGGAAAACAAATGATTTACAAACAAGTGACTTTTAAACATGAGAAATGTTATCATTAGTGACTGAGGACTAGTTTAAAACATGAAGACACTGATGTATAGTCACCAATAACCATGTTAAATATTTAAGAGAAATATGCAATGAAGTGTGCAAATGGAATATGATACTTAGAAAATATGTCAATAAGTGGTTTAAAAAGATTTGTTGCCAGGCATGGTAGCACACACCTTTAATTCCAGTACTTGGGAGGTAAAAGCAGGAAGGTATCTATGAGTTTGAGGCCAGCCTGGTCTCCACACATTTTGTTTTGTTGTTTAGCTCAGGATAGTCTTGATCTTGTGTAGCCAAAGATGGCCTTTAACTCCCAATCTTCCCACCTCTGTTTCCCAAGTACTGGGATGGCAGGAATGCACCACATTTAGTTTACACATTTTACACCCTGCTGGGATAAACCTAAGGCTTCGTGCATGCTAGGGTTAGGCTGTAAACACTGAGTACCAGCTCCATATTCCGTTTTCTGCATATTTAAACTTAATATATCTGGGTGGTGAACAAAATTTCAACTGATGTCACATGCCTATGCTTATTTGAATTTAGTTATTGCCCACACCCTCTAGGGATAACACCTGCCTGTTTTGATGCTGTGGAGATGGTGTGGAGGGTGAGTGTTCTCTGGCTGAGGGTCAGTAAATGCAGGGCAGATTCCTACCCATAAGTCAATGGAGCAAAGAAAAAATACTCAATTTTTAATCCTGTAAGAGAAACATATTTCTTTTATTAAAACAACATGTACAATATTGAGATATGTGTTCAGAGAGGTAGTGATCTCCCAAAGACTATGATTTCAACTTAAACTCCCATCAAGAATGCATGAATGAGTTCCTGTCCCATGCATTTCTAAGCCCCATATGGCATTCATTGGTCCAGGGTGTGCAGCTCACCTTAGCTTCTCTGTATGCTGAAGAAGTTAGGAAATGGAAATTGGTAGGGAACTTGGGTTTACTTACACTTTTATGAACCTGGGAGAGAAAGAATCTTCTTTCCTTTCTGCCTTTCCTGTGATATATGACAGTTTCAGAGAGAAGATGAAGCAGAGGCCAGAGAATATGTATGTGCTCTTTAGCTGTGAGATGGGATGCCAACCTGGTCACTGGGCCTTCTCCATCTCTTGTACTGGCTGGCAAGAAGTCACCATGGATAAAGGAACCTGTTGCCAAGTCTGATGACCTAAATCTGATCCCCAGAGGCCACATGGCAGAAGGGGAGAACTGATACCTGAAAGTTATTCTCGGACCTCCAAAGGTGAGCACCACACTAAGTATAATTTCAAAACAAAACCTTTAAACTGAGATTCAGTTTTCTTTTAAGCAGTAATTCCCATTTGGAGAAAAAACAAGCAGTATGTTACTTAAGCAGCTGGCCCAAAAAACAGTATTATGAGCATGCGCTTTCACTGATAACCTATTGTTTCCTATCCCATTTTTCTACTCAGATATCTAAAATTATCTAAAAATAATAATCAGAAGGATATAATGTACCTTTAGAATAAAAAGCATCTCAAATAAAGAATTGGACCTAGCTCTTAAGGGTGTCCACCACCTTCACTGTTGAAAATCTGGGTACAACATTTGGCTACAGTCTAAAGTAACTACTGGTAGCCTGAAACTGTCCAAAGATGTGCAGATAATTGTGGCTAATGGCGAGAGAGTATTTTGAGTGTCTCTGTAGTGCAGAGTGAAAACTAACTATATGAGAATCTGAGGCACTTTTTGATGCCACATAATATTTGGTGAAGGGTAGCAATTGGATTCTGGATGCGTGGTGTCGGGGTGGATTCTGGATCCTTCAGCTCACAGCAATACCAGAGGGAATGACTGAAGCATTGAAGCAGAGCCATAGACCACAGTTCATTTGACCCAGAGGCGGCACAGTGCTCCGGGAATAATACTATAGATGGTCTTTGTTCTTTTCAGGTTTGACAAACTTAGTTTCTAATAGATTTCTTTCCATTTTTGCAGAAATTATAAAGTGGATAATGTCTACATGCAGTTTATATATTTGTAGCATTTCAAACACAAAATTTTTAAAAGATATTTCTAGGTAACATCTTTTTATCCTTGAATTACCAAGCTGTTAAGGGTGTCTTAATTAATCTTCAGAAATAATTCAACATATTTTAAAAACATTGATGTGTCTGTAAAACCACCTGGGTTTAGATGGGTGGCATCCAAGTGTCCAATCAGCTGCACTGGGCATCTTTAAATATTATTGGTTGATTATTTGGGGCTGTATTTTGTGCTTCATGTGTTTGAACAGGAGCTTGGGGATCATGGGTCTTGAGAGAATCGAAAGTTGGGCCACAGCACAATTTATCTCTTACGTCATGGAATTAGAGGCAGGACTAGAGTAAGGCTGACACACTAAGCTGAAATGCTGGGTTCAAAACCAACTCTATCCCCTTTCTACTCATGGCAACTGACTTGCTACATACATGATTCAGTTTCCTTGCCTGTCAATATTATCTACATTATCATGTAACTAAATGAGTAATAAATAACAGGAGCACTGTCCACTCTGATTATTGTCAGTATCAATGTCTTCCTCAGGGGCCGTAAAGATGGGCACAGCCAATGACAGCACCTTCAGCCATTTCATCCTTGTAGGCTTCTCTGACCGGCCTCAGCTGGAGAAGGTCCTCTTTGCAGTCATCCTGCCTGCCTACCTCCTGACCCTGCTGGGCAACAGCACCATCATCTTGGTGTCCAGGCTGGACCCGCATCTGCACACCCCCATGTACTTCTTCCTCACACACCT